>WOUH02000014.1:11381932-11392229 GCA_009936405.2 Stevia rebaudiana
CTTCATCTTACCCCCCTCAGACCCTACCTTTAGGTGGGATATACTGAGTACGATGATGATGATGATGATGATGATATATCACACTTTTAATAATATTTGATTGCATTTGGTTAGCAAAATTTGAAGATGTGCTCTTCAAAGGATCCAAATAATTTCTTACTCCTGTCCTTTATTTAGTGATAAATACAGTTAGAAATTTGTTTGATTTTAAGTTTTGAGTTTGGTGTGAGGAGGTTCTTAACAGGTCGAAAAGGATAAGAACATGTGGATACACTCATGGGCGGAGCTTAGTGAGGGCGACAGGTGGCCCCGGCCCCTGATGTTTTTTTGATCCGTAGTGTAAAATTCGTGATTTTTTTAAGGAAATTTTTATATGTTCAAGCTCCGCCACTGGTCATACACTTATAATTTAATGCTAATGCAGTAGCTGTTAGATAAAGATGGTGCTAACTTTTGACATAAACAACCATTGCTAATTGTAAAATAAAATATATAACACATCATACAAATAACTTATTCACGTTAAACATATATGCTACACATACACACAATTCCTGCATACCTTCATCTATTTTCAAATCATAATTTTTTTAGAACAATAATAAAACTTATGGGCTTAATATCTTCTATACCCATTTCTTCATCTATCAAAATGCCATAATTCTCGAACAACTTGTCGAGGATCTCTTCTCCAAAGTGTCGTGAAATCATTGACTCTTGGATTGCTCGAATGGTCCTTGCCACCGCGGTTCCATGACTCATATAAGGACCGGTGTAGCGTTCAATTTCAAACATTTCAATGCGATCCATTTCAAAAGACCCCTCGTTCTTTACTTCATCCTCTATTTCATCCCTAGAGGGTGCATAAAAGTGGGCATCGTACTCGTCCACCTTTTCTTGTTCAACTTCTCCCTATGTGAACCATAGAAAAACGAAATATACTTTTTCAATAACTAAGCTATTCATACAGATTTGATAAGAGAAAATATATTAAGCTAATGTTTATTTTAGTTATGTGTCGGAAAATCATAATTACTCAAGTTATAAGCTAAGAGTGTAAAAGCTTATACCGAATATATATGATGCAACACATATGAACCAATGATACATAATACTCTGCTTGTAACTTATGCTATACTTAAGCCATAAGAAGTAGCATTTAGGGAAAATTACAAAATTAAACATTTTTGACCCAATTTTTACCAAAATAAACATGAAAAGCGCCGGCTAAATAGCTAAAAAGCGCAGGCTAAAATTTGGTCAACACCTCTTCATATTGCCACCTACCATTTTGCTGGCTAATTTAGCTAGCGTTTTTTTTTTTCAAAGTACAGACTATTAGCCATAAAATTAGCCGACGCTTTTTAGCCTGGGCTTTTTAAAATTTAGCTTGCGTTTTTTATAATTTAGCTTACGTTTTTTAAAATTTAGCTTTTGTTTTAAAAAGCGTTGGCTAAATTTTAAAAAGCACTAGCTAAATAGAAATTTAGCCTCTAAAATTCATGTTTATTTTTGTAATAAATTGGTCAAACTTGCTTAGTTTGGTAAATTTCCCTTGCATTTATGTGCAAGCTATAGTACCTTAGAGACCAATGTGGCAAATGATCTTGAAAGAAGTTCCCAAAGAAATGAGTTACCCCTATCAACATGGGTTTGATTTCTCCTTCCTAACAAAATAAGAACCATGCGACCTCCAGCTAGTAGCTCTTTTGACCTTGACTTTAGAAACAATGAAAAGTCTTCTTGGAATTGATCGAAATATGCTTTAGAGACTTGTAGCGAGCTTGATTTCGAGATGTAAAAGCTACCTTTGTTAAGTGAGTAACCTTCCTTGTCATAAAGTCCCGGGGGAATCTGAAGGCATGTTGTGTCGTAAGAAAATCACTACTTTCAAAATGTTTGCATTACCAAACCAGTGGTTGAAATGGCTTTTTCCGGTGTTTTAAAACCGGTTTAAACCGGGCGGTTCAACCGGTTGAACTGTGTTTTATTCAAACATCCAGTACAGTAATAGCCGGTTTTCTATGTTGGCTTTTTCCTTGTCGAACCGCCGGTTGAACTGGTTAAACTGGTTCAACCGGCAAACCGGTTTTGTATCTAGGGTAAAAAAAATGGGCGACCGGTTAATAAGAGTATAAGACCCATGATGGAAATTCTGAAATTGAAAGTGCGATTAACCTACTGACGAAGGTTGTAAAAACCGATTTGAACCGGACGGTGACAGTGAATTTCATCTTTTAAGCGATACTGATATTAAGGCATTCAACATTCGAATGTCCGAAACATATCATATACTTTTTATTAACCTTTATTGAGAATTTTAGTACTTTTAAATTGGTTTTTGGGTTATATTTTGATTAAGGATTGTTTTTTTTATTTATGAAATTATGTATTTTTAGGTTATTTTAGTTAAAGTTGTAGTTTATGAAATTATAGGGTCAACTAGTCAGGTCGGTTGAACCGTCCAGCACAACCCGGTTCAACCGGTGGAACCATTTTTTTAACTCAATCCGGTATGATTAAAATACCGGTTTTTAAAACATTGTTTTTTTTCTTATATGTTTTCATAACTGCATATTTTTTGAACTAGCCATCTTACGGGGTAATTTATTACCCCGTTATATGACATGATTAGTAATTTTAAAATAAAAGATATAAATAATACGAAACTATTTCTTTTGGCGTGGATGCTTAAGAAAAAAAAAAAACAGAGTATAATAGTAAATATATAGTTGAGCTTTTGGAATATGTAGAATAAGAACAATTTAAAATCTGATTCTGGTTTGTGAGTTTGTCCGTTGAACCTCTTCAGAGGGAGGTGGTTCAAATGGACTCCATCTAATTAGCGGTTCTTGGTCTGGTCAAGTGGACACAATATGTTATATGTAGGTGTTTCTAGGTTCAACCAATAGGTTTTGGTGCTGCTATTTATGAACAAGAATTGAATTGTAATTGGGCTGTAAACAAAAAAAAAAAGGAAATACACAAGTGAACTACAACTTTGATATATGATCGACAACCACAAATGTAGTGTTTTACAGTCTATTTATAGGCTTTGTTTGTGACGGTTAAATCCAACCACATAACTGTTTTGGTGGTTAAATAACCACATTATCTACCGACATTTAGATTATAAATAATATATATTACAAGTTTTATACAATATGCTAATCAAATATTAATCCAACAATCGATCTGGTCCAATTATGACAATTAAACATAGTTTAATTTAACAACCAAAAGTATAATTAACTATATTATAGTTACGGAAACATAGTTTATAGGACCAGTTTGCGGTGTGTACATATAATGTATATACGTGTGGTCTCTTAATAGGAAAAAGTAAAAATTACACTAATTTTAACGTTATATTAATCATTATTTTTGTGAAAATAATGTTAACAACTTTGGCTTGGTAGACCATTAATTAGACATCATGAGCTAGAAGTCTCATTTGGAATAGATTCTCTATTCTACTGGGTAGAGATAAGGTTGTTTACATCTAACCCTCATTAAGTGTGATATATACTGAGTGCGATGATGATGAATAAAAATATAAATGCATGCATAGAGAGAGATTTACCCTGGATAGCCAATGCAAACCGTAAGATGAGTAAATGAAGTGTAAAGATTTGTCTGGAAACAATCTACCATAAAAAGTGCCTGGATAACCAGCGATATACACACTTGATTCAAGTTTTTTGCATCGAATATGCCTTTCGGCGTTCAATTGCTTGTAAAAGTCTGGCAGGATCTTGAAGACGGCATTAAAGTCATTGGTAGGAAGATCGTTAAGATACACGCGATACTCGGGCGGTGGTATATGGGAGAATTTATATGCGGTTTTGTCTATTGTTTCCACCATTTCTCGTATGGTTGATAAGGTGTTTTGGCCACAAGAACAACCGAGATCAGCTATGCCTATGCTTTCTGGTGCTGTGGAGATGTAGGCTTCTTCAAGGCTTTTGAGTGTCATGTGTTTCACCATATCTGATGCCTTTTTCTACACACACAAATAACATAAATTGTTTGATCCAATAGTTTGCACGTTTTTAACACTTTTGTTCCCTAAGGGTTAAAGTTTATGTTTATAAAGACCAAAGCTGTTATAAACGTGCAAACTATTGAACCAAAAGTTGTTACATATTCCAAACTATTGAAACAAAAGTGTTACAACTGCTCAAACAATTGGACCAAAAGTATTACAAGCTTGTAATTTTTCAATATTATGTAAACTGAAATCCATACAAATCAAATGAACCATCTGTGTAATTAGTTCTATCAAAAACTAAACAATAAAGGTGGTCTTTTTTTGAGGTGTCAATTCACATCGACGTTTAAGCACGTTTCCTTTTACTATAGTGTTCTTTGTTTTTTATTCTTTCAGTTGTGTCATTAATCATATAAACGATCGAGTGGTAAAGAAATCATCATGATCAACTCAATTAATAAGGTGGGTGATCAGTCCAAACGTTTTGACTTAATTAACTAGTCAGGTTTGATTAAATGATCTATACAACCATATAGTTGACTAAAAAAAGTTAATGATCGTACACCACCATCACACTTCAATAATAGTTTTAGTACTCTATGAAGTGGGCAACTATCAGGGGCGTAGCATTCAAGGGGCCAGTGGTGGCCCGAACCACTGCTAATTTTTTCGCCCGTAGTGTAAATCTCGCGATTTCGACCGAAATTTTTTTTATATATATAGGCCGGCCACTCAAGAAATTTCTTAAAATTTTACATATATGTTCTTGCCACCCATGACAAAATTATCAAGCTCCGTCACTGGCAACTATTATGTTTGACAAACGAGATCAGGAAAGATCTCATTTCAACTAAGAGGTGTATTGGTTTGTTACTTTTTTAAGCCTGTATTCTTTTTAAAAAATTCTAAAAAGTAAATTATTAATTTTAACAGCTTATGAGCTTAAAATCTTTAAACACATATATCAACAGCTTATTAGCTTAGCATCACCATATGCCATATGTGCATCTCCTTGATTCTAAGTACTCCCATCCTTACTCTTAATTGGTAGTGATTACTTTTCTTTCTATTGGTTTAGTGTTGAAGTTTTTTTTTTTATTTGTAGTGTTTATAAAACTAATTGATATTAATTTATTATTTATGTTTACATGTTTTAAATAATCGTTTAAAACTAAATTCGTGTTATATATATCTATGTGGATGCTCACTAAACCATTACACCTTAAGTGAGTGTAATGGATGAGACCAATATGTTATGTGCCTATGTGCAGTGGCGGAGCTTGAGTTCATATTCATGGGTTGCCAAGATCATATATGTAGAATTTTAAAGGATTTAATGGGTTGCCGGCCTATATATATAAAAAAAATTTCGGTCGAAATCGCGAAATTTACACTACGCGCGAAAAAATCAGCGGTCGTCCGGGCGACCCCAGGCCCGGCTTAACTTGCGCCCGTGCCTATGTGGTGCCTAAATGGCAACACATTTTGCTTACGATTAATTAGCCTACCAAGAAAACCCTTTGACATAATTCAAACACATGTTAAAAACGTAATTTATATGACTATTTTAACTTTAGTTATTTCGTTTTTAGAAGAATACGAGTCACTTATACAGTTGCTTAAAAGGGTTATGATAACTACAAGGTTTGAATTAATTGATGATCCTTCATGGTTAAAGTTTATGAGTCGTTGATGATGGAGAGACGATAAAATAACCATAAATAACTTTTATAAACAAAGCTTCTAAAATTTTTTAAAGTCTGTAATATCTAGCACCTTAACAGTTTTTTTTAACGTATATCTTTGCCGGCTGTTGAAAAGGAAATAAATAACATGTTTGATGACATGGCGTTTAGCGTTCTAACCAAGGCATAAAAAGAGTTTTTTCCTTAAAGGATGTTTAAAAAAAAGGTTGTTAAAAAACATTTGAAAAGAAAAAAAAAAGTTTTCGAAAATAAAAATGGAAATAAAAAGAAATCATCTTTAAAAGAGTAATAATTAATTTAATAAAGGCTTTGTATAATACCCAATGAGATTAACGGAAATAAGAAAATTTTAAAATAAAATGATTTTGATAAATATTTTTTTAACTACACTACACTGAAATTTTTTTCAATAAACACACCAAGAAAGAAAAAAATAAACCTTATATAATCCCACGCATGAATGTTAAAACGTGATTAAATAATATTTCTGCTAATAAATTAGATTGGAATAGAACACAAAGAATATACGTCTCTTAAAGTACTATGTGTTACCTGAAGATATGAATTCTGGGCATAGCTATTTTCACCAAGCCCACCATTCATGTGGAAGATTTTCTCAACATCCATTATTGCTCAATGGTTATGGCTTTGATGTTTGGGTGTGAGCCCTAACTTACCACCACCTATCCCTATTTATACTTGCGCCAATTATTCAATTATGCTTGATTGCCTAACTCATCTCAGTATATAACAGCACATCCCAAAAGTTTCGGAAAATGATAAATAATAATAATAATAATATTAATAATAATAATAATAATAACCAAAACATTTCAATTTCATTTTCTCATTACATAGATGGAGATGGGCCCTATTTTATGGGGCTTCACAAGTTATTGGTAGTGAGGTATGGCAACTCATGTACGTATCCTACAAATATAAAGAATAACAAGATGGTCTAGTGGTTAGAACTCAAGGGTTCTCCATTGGAGACCCGGGTTCAAATCCCACTAGGCACATCTTTGGGTGGCCAGCCTCCGCCGTGTAGCTAAGTTGGTTAAGGGGGCGTATGACTTGCACCAAAGAATAACTTATGGTATTAAATTAGTTAAGGCTTATTTTAACGGTGATTTATATGTAAGGGTGCACAGTGTAGAGGTGGGAAGGTCACGGGTCCACCTCGGGCCGGATGGGAACACCGTCCCCCAGAAACGGCTGAGATAGGAGGGAGGTTGGAGGCCGAGAAAAGCCGAAATGGGGAAGGTCAAAACTAGCTGTTGGGGGGATAAATTCGTACGATCGTGAAAAATCACACAAACGTCTTTTCGACCACTATTTTGATGATGCATAACCCAACATACACCCCGGAAATATTTTGCAAGAAGATTTCGTATGCACAAAGAATAACTTTTGAAGTCGTCGGAGACATTAAAACGAATTACAAATACTTTCAAACAAAATACGATGCAAGGGGTCATCAAAGTTTTACTGCACTTCAAAAGTGCACGTTTGCCATAAGACAATTAGCGTATGGTGATTGTCCAGATTCTCTTGATGAATATTTAAGGATATTCGAGAAAACATCACATGACAGTCTCAACAACTTTTGTGACAGTGTCATTGCCTTGTACGCAAAAGAATTCATTCTAAGGCCGACTTATCATTATTTTTTTGCTTTAAATGTTTTCTATTTAAGTTGTATTTTTGTGTAGTTTTATTTTAAATATTTCTATTTAAGTTGTATTTTTTGTTTATCAAACCCACTTTCCCGATTACAATAATGTGGCGGGTAAGCGATAACAAGCTCCGCCGCAACCCCCTTTTGAATTGCAAAACCGATCCTAGAAAAAACAAATCGTTGGGTCTTAGGGGCCGAAACATTACTATGCACGACCCGTTGAACCCTATCAAGGAATTCCACAGCCTCCGGGGCTAGGAAACCAAATGTATCAAAGGCAAAAGGAATAAACACGTGTTGATTCTCCGTGTAAGCTTTCTCGTGTTTCGCAACTTTTCCTGATTTCGCCTTAAGCGCAGCTTGACCTGCAACAAAGCCATTTACCTTGAGCCCAATAAGAGGGGACACTTCTGTAAGGTCCACACAAACATGTTTCCTTCTATCCACCCAAACACAAGAACATCAGCTGGCCGTAGGGTAGACCTACCTTCAAGAGAATCTGTAGGAAAGTTCACAAGGGTCTCTTTTTTTAACAGAAATCCCCACCCGTTTAAGAACATCACATATATCTCTAACCAGATCATGGCTGTATTTAAACCAAGGAACCACCTTGCAATGGACTGCGTGCTCACCAAAGGAATCCAAACAAACCTTGTAACAAACTTGGCAAGGCTCATCAACAGGAAACAAAGGTATCATTAGCCGGTACTTAAGGATTGCCCGGTACTCTAAGGCTGACATATGTTGGCCCAACCCGAAAATGGGGATGACCTTTAAAAAATTCTGGGCATGAGGAGCTCGAAGACATTGAGGAGATAGATCAAATTTGACTCCTAAAAAACTTACGATTCCACTAAATAGAGCACTCGCCAAGACATGTTGGGATTTAAGAGGGGCGGTGTCCTTATTAGAGAAACCGCTAAGATCGCAATCAGGAAGGGATATCTGCAAGCGATTCATTGCACACCCATAATCAGAGTCCAACCCATCAATACCACACACCCGAAGAATGTGGTCCTGCAAACTCCAAGATTGTGCCCCCGAGGCCACAAAAGCATATGTAGATACATCCTCAGCCAAACATAATCCCAACCCCCCAAAACGGGTCTCCATTTAAAATCCTCAAAAAAACACCACCGCAAACCACGATATCCTCAATCCCCCCCCCCCACCCCCCCCCCCCCCCCCCCCCCCCCCCCAAGGCCCTTATATAAATTAACCAGCATTACAATATCCCTAAGCAACTCAACGGTGATTGCGGTCCCCTCTCCACAAAATGCATCCAAAATGTGTTGAGCCCTCAATCCTCCCCGCCCACAAGAGGTGCCTTTTGGGAATGACATAATGCACCCAAACACGGTATCAACATCCGCAACAAGAGAAGGCTCGCAGAGCAAGGAAGGAGACATAAGTGGAAGTGGTAGGATGGGATGCTTAGCCACTAATGCTTTCAAAGTATCCTTACCGTAAGGTGCAACCCTTGAAGAGCATAAGAACCTTTTGCAAACATTGTTTAACATTGGTGCACATCGCTGAGTTATTGGACTCAGTGAGTGGGTTACCGAGGCGGCAGGCCTCCCCCTATGGTTGGGCAAAAAAAGAAAGCATAAGCTCACGGAAACCGTCTGTAACATCCGCGAAATTCAGGTCAGATTCCGACTAAATTATACGTACATTTATACGTATTATCATGTATACTAGAATACGTATATATGTATACATACGATTAAACTCAAACGAATATTAACCGATCACGTAAACGAAGTTATTAAAAACTAATCGAACTAACGCGCCTACGGTTATAACCGAATAACACCGCGCGACTCCTCGACCCAAACCGGTTAACCCGCGACCGAAACGAAACCCACGATGGTGACCACCCTCTCGGTCACCACTCACCATCTTCATCGACGGCTCTCGATCGATGCATGCATGCATGCATGCGTAAACCACGTCGACCACCACCCTTGATCGACCAAGGATCCCATCGATCCAAAACAGCCCCTCGATCACCTCATTGGAATCCTCTCGACGGCGACGAACCTCTCGGCCACAGCAAACCGAAGCCTCTCGATGGTTAAACCAAATCCATCAACCCCTCGATCCCGTGCACTCGACCACAACCTCTCGGCCAAACCAATTGAATTCCAAGGCTCTCGATCACTCCATAGAACCCCTCGATGGATTCCTCTCGGCAGCAACAAGACCCTCTCGATGCATGCATGTGAATCCTTTCAAAACCAAACCCCTCGATGGAATAACAACAAACCTCTCGGCCACACCTTGGAACCTCTCGATCCCTCCCCTATTTGAAACCTCTCGATCCAAAACATCAACAAATCAACCCCTCGATGGATAAGGAACCTCTCGGCCACATGCCGAGAGGATTAACCCTCTCAATGAACAACAATTTAATCCACTCGATAATCCACCATTCAACCCTCTCGGCACCACCTCCCTAACCCTCTCGATGGCCTCTCGGCCAACATATCAAATCCCTCGACAAACATACACCCAAAGTCAACATTATCCAATTTAACAATTGTACAAACCATGCTTGAAATCTAGATTTCCCATTCCTTATCCTATCCACAACTCAAACTATTTAATCACCAACTTACACTCCTTTCATTTCTTCTTCTCCATTTTCGACAGATGCAAAACACTCTCAATTCTCTGATCTTATTTCATCCATTTCTCCAAGTATTTACATCAAACAAACCCACTTGAATCATAAGAGAAGCTACATTGGGGTTCCCGGTTGATTAAGCGAAGAATCTCGCCTTCTCCCGACAAACCTTACGTAAGAAATCTCATGTTAAGCTCTCATACTCTTAATATACCTATCTATATGTTAAACACACAAAAACAAGGTGTTATAATCATAAGTCATGCAAAAACACACTCAAAGTACATAAACAT
>WOUH02000014.1:11392329-11411562 GCA_009936405.2 Stevia rebaudiana
TTCACGCCTTGTTTTTCTGACCCTGTACGGGGAAAAAAATTGGATACCACTAAATCAAAGTTCTAGATCCGCCACTGCCAGGGAAAATGGGAAGTGACAATTGACAACCTCATTTATGGACACAGATGGTATTACCAGTCATCATCCACACATTAATACACTGAATTATGCAATTACAGGTGCTTATATATGATAGGAAAGAAGCTAGGTGTCCAACCAAGACCAAAGAAATAGTTCAAATATTCATGCTGAAATATTTGTAGGTCTCTGTTGTTTAGATATTTGCATGAAGTATTTTGCTAAAACATCCTAAAGTAGAAAGTGCTATGTACAAAATAACAAGATGACTAAGAATCAAATTTTTACTTTTAAATATAGGTGTAACCTTTGGCTAGCTGTACCGGCGCAACGAGCCCGGGAACTCCACAAGTTAATATTCCAAATTACAATATAATTCAACTCACTTTATACATGGTAAATTAACAACAAGAGATCCAATGACAATTATTATGTAGGAATTTGAAAATACACTTGATGGGGGCTTAGGTTTTTTGGGGCGAGAAAGAGTTCGATGAGACGGTTCCAACGCCGCTAAAATGAGTTCAATCGGAGTTCGTTTGAGTCGATTATGAGGTTTTTAAAATCCCACTTAGGTTTCTTAGAATAAGCACCTTATTTAGAATAACCTTACCCTACACTTGATTTCTTTTATTACTTCTTACCACATGTTATACATATGTACTTGAAGAGTTTTCAGCTATTTATATATGTAAAGTACATGTATTTTTCTAAAAAATGTCCTTTTTTTATACAAATCATTTAAAAAAAAATCCACTCGGTGCCTTTTTATTTTTTAATTAAAAGTTATAAAATTAAATGTTATAAAAAATATTACTAATTTATATATGTAAAAACAGGGTTTACACAGTTTTTTTCATTGAAAGTAGGTTTTCTGTTTATACTTTTCCGTGTCACTTATAAAGGTAAATGTTCAAGTCATACAATGAATATATATGGTTTAGCATCGTAAAATATTAGATTGTTGTAAAAAATATATATAATCACAAGCACTTTAATATTCCACATTACATATACTTCAACTCACTTGATACAAGGTAAATTAACAAGAAGAGATCGATCCTATGCCAATTATTATGTAGGAATTTGAAAATACACTTCATTATTTTTATTGCTTGTTACCACAATAAAACTTAAATATCACATTTTTCTAGTCAAAGAGACAGTTATGGACACGAGATTTTGAGTCTCATTTGAGCTTCTATCTGTGATAATCTGTCCATACCTCATGAAAACATCATCGAGTATTTCTTCACCAAAGTGATTAACAACCAACGGTTCAATCCCAGCTCTAATAGCCTTGGCCACACCGTCTCCAACACCATGATCGCGTGTTTGTTTCAGTTCTGATTCATCATTATTAGTTTTCTTTCGATTCCAAGCTTCCCAATTGACATCAAATATCTCTAGGTGATTTAGTATGAATGAACCTTCCATTTTCACCAAGTTCATGATCTCTGTAGGTGATGGCGTGTATTGAGGAAGATTGAACGAATCTAATTTTTCTTCTTCTACAAGACCCTGTTTATGTTGTTAAAGTAAGTTGATAATTGGATGCATAAAGTGGGAACTATTACAAATAGTTGATAAAACGGTGGTTAAAGTTGCGAATAGGTTATCAACAGAAAGAAAAAGGTCGTAAAAGTAATTTAATTTTGAAAACAATTTGGTCACATATTTAGGTGAACTTTATCTCAAAATCAAAAGCAATTAAAATAATTCGGTCAAACTTATAAATTTTATTCAACGTTATTAACATTTGAAAATACTAAATTGTGAAAACTCAAAGAACATACTTTTAATTATGTGCACTTTGCAGCTGTAATAACGGTCGTAAATTTTATAAACTAAATAAAGTGTTTACAATTCAGTCGCTAAAAGCAATGAAAGCAATCACATTATTTATCGCTAAATTAGTCGTTAAATTTGAGAATGAAATTGTATTCCTAAAATATTAAGATTTCTAAACAACAGCAAAAAGTAGTTAAATGATGAAAGCAACCGTTCAAATTATAACAGTTTTTGTTGTAACGTTTCAAATTAACATTCTCAGTCAATGTCACCTCCATCTATCTCATCAATTGATGTCTAGTGACACGAAGGCAAAAAACTGCTAAGCTTTGAAATGTTAAGGACGAAACTATTAAAGGTGAACTAAAACTGTCAAAATATGTAAACCTCAAGCACAGAATTGAGAGTGCAATTTACTCTGTATAAAAATAAAGATAGATATCCTCCTGAAATAGTTAGACATATATTCTATATACCTCAAGTACCATATCTTGAAGAGCCATAGCGAATGGTCTCCAAAGGTGATAGCTTTCTTCACCACGAGGATCTTCAGTTGTCCTGCCTGCTAATGTCAAGACCATGCGCCCACCGCCCATAATCTCCTCCGATCGACACCTCAAAAACCCCATGAAATCCTTTTGAAATTGTTCAAAGTACGCCCTACTTACACTTTCTGGTGTGGTGCTTGATAAGTAAATATTCCCTTTGTTCATCTCTTCTAGTTCTGGCAGCTGTTGACATATCGCAACACAAACATAATGCTTATGCCTGAATTTGGTTATAATAATTCTCTGTTGTGTTTGATTCTAGTTTGAGTACAATGAACTGTGAAGATCACTATTATATATAGCTAATTTATGCGTAAATTATACCATTAATAATAGGAGGTGATATTCTCATATCACCTAAAATCTAGATACATATTTCAAACCTTCGTTTGCATTTTTCAAAGCTTGAAAAAATCAAGAAAGTTTTAAAAAGTTAATGGTTGAAAAAGTTAAACGAGTAATTGCATAATTATTTTTGTCACTATATACCATATTATCTAGATACCAACTTGTGCAAGAGAATATATAATTTGCCAAAATAAACATCTTTAACCCTTTATTTACAAAAATAAACATGAAACCTAGAGGCTAAAACCCGAAAAAGCCTCGGCTAAATTTTAAAATGCGCTGGCTAATTTAAAAAGCAACGGCTAAAAAATAAAAGCACTGGCTGAATTTTAAAAAGCGTTGGCTAAATTTAAAAAAGCGTTGGTTAAAAAGCACCGACTAACTTTAATGGTTATATCATATTCTTGATCAGGGAACATGATTATATATTACATGTGTCAGATGCTGACTGGTTACTTTTTGAAGAAAAAAACGCCGACTAAATTAGCCAACTAAATTGTAGGTGGCAAAACATGATCGGATGTTGACCAGATTTTAGCCGGCGCTTTTTTGGGATTTAACCTTCAAAATTCATGTCTATTTTTGTAAAAAGATGGTCAAACTTGTTTAGTTTGGCAAATTTCCCTTTTAGGAATCGTTAGTCTCATTTAAAATAGTCACGTCATTTGAAGCAGCCACTTTTCTTTATATTCTTCGGGATAGAGATAAGTTTGCTACCATTCTACAACGCATTATTATTTGTTTTGTTAAGCATGCATTGGATCATGAATAATATATACCTGTGACAACCATTGAAGACTATATGAAGAGTGTACGAAATTCAGACTTTTCATGGGAAAAAGTCTGCCAAAAAATGAACCTGGCACCCCGGTGAAATACAAAGTCGGGTAATCATGTACATCTATGAGTTTTCCATTTGCTGAATGTTGTTGAAGTTCTTGTAACGCAATGAAAATGGTGTTGAAATCATTGGTTGGAAGATCGTTTAAGTTGATTTGAATTTCGGGAGATTTAAGGCCCATTTCAAGGCTTGTCTTGGCGACCGCATTGATCACCATAGATCCCACTAGAAGTGTATTTGGTCCCGACGAACATCCAAGATCAGCCATCACAAGGGTTTTGGGAAAGTTGACATTGCTGCGAGTGTGACATAAATCACTTATCGCTTGTTCTATTACCCCTTTCGTTTTCATTATTCCCATTCTCTATCCACAAGTAAGAAAACGTTAATTCATGTAATGTGTGTGCAAAAAGCACGTACGCATACATACATAGTATGTTTGTACGTATGTACATACATACAATCATACATGCGTAGTATGTAGTACGTATTAAATTCGTACATACGTACAACATAGATACGTCCATATTAGACAAAAAATAATAAAACTATTGGATATTATGCATGCATAAATTACCACACCTGAAGTCCAGAGTTACTTGAATAACTTGTGTCTCCGATACCACCATTCATATGAAAGAACTTAACCATATCCATCTCTTTAGTTTCTCTTTGGCACAACCGCACAAGTTTAAACGTAAGAGCTTATATAAGTTTTGTGGTTATTTATAGGGAACTCGTATCTTACACACACATATATATGTATGTATAAAAAATATCCAACCTGTTTTTAAGCCATCAACTTTCAACATATGGACATCCGATTCATTCAAAGTTCAACCATTTGGGTACCAAGTTGTCAACTTTAAAATATGCAAAAAACAAAAAGAAAAAAAACTGGAATTACTTCCCAACATACATGTTAAACTTTGTTATTTCCATAAACCAAATAATTTTGGACAATGGTTTTTACCGGTCACCCGAGTAAACCGATGGCAAAAGGTCACGCCTATGAAATGCAGACATCGTTGGTGACCCGGCTGGCCTACTCACCATTATAGAGGAAACCCATTACCCGAAGGCCTACTGTGGTAAAACCTTTGAATTACCTATACATGATCAAAGTGAAACTTCAACCCATGACCTCCACATTGAAATACCATTGGGTACCTCCTCCCAAAAGAGTTGATCCGAGGCTCATTGGAATTTGGAAAATGCTTAAAGCTTAAAAAACAAACAAGTTTTAAAAATTGTAACAGGTTTGAGAAAGAGGATTGTCGAGATAACCAATTAAGTAAATCCGACACCGAACCGATATTTTCAGTTCGCTTAATAGTTTCCTCAAAACAAAAAATAACCGAATCAAACTGAATTAATCGTACCAGCTCGTCTAACCAAACTTGAAACATTCGCATATTCTTTAGGTGGTTTAGTTAATAAACTGGGTTTTCATTCAGTTTGTTTGGCTTATGATATTAAAACGTAATATGTTACTTCCATGATTCTCAAATACGAAGCACCTAACTACCGTTAGAGTGAGTGTATGACAAACCATTCCACACTTAAAAAGACCATCAAAATCAAGAGTTACCACCTATCTAACACTTTAATAATTCTCCCAGTTCAATAAATCAATTCAATTCATCACTTGCCAACGAATACCCCTTAAATCACCACCGTTGTATTAGCTTACAGAAACACATTTTATCACTAAAATAAATATGTATTCATCAATTTCAGCTTAACAAAAACTTACTTAAATGTCTTCTTTTTGTTAAGATGAAATTAATGAATACATATTTAATTTTAGTGGAGAAATCTATTTCTTTAAGCTAATATAACGTTGGTGATTTTAAGGGGTATTCGTTGGCAAGTGACGAATTGAATTAGGGAATTATTAAAGTGTTAGGCAGGTGACCGTTGGTGATTTTGATGGTTGCTTTTAGTGTGGAATGATTTTGTCAAACGCTCATCCTAACGGAAGTCAGATGCTCCGTAAATGAGAATCACGGAAGTACATACTACATACTACCAATTAACCAAAACCGAAGCTACAAATACTAAACATTTATTCAAAATCCCTGGCTAACCGAAAATGTCGGGAGTTAAAATTCAAACCGAACCAAACCATGGACATCCTAGCACAAATGTATGTCATTTTCTATAGAGGGTTTGATTTAGTAACTTATTTTCTTTACATTATTTAAGCATTATCCGAAGAGAAGAGTGATGATGGGTACCATTTACCAATACTATTACACTAGTGACAAGATAAGGCGGTCACCGGTACCAAGTCTTATGAGATGAAAAAGATGTGAATAACAAGATTATTAGTAAAAGTCATAAATTTGATCTGCATTGAACTTCTGAGACATTCTTAGGTGTAGTTTGTTTTTTAATAGGTAAAATATCTATAGTCTTCGAACTACATATGCAGAAATCTGTAGAAAAAGAGGTGGACCAAACCTCTATAGTTTGCAAGAAAAAAAAAACTGATTGTTTTTAACGTATGTTAGCTGCTAAAAGAAACTAGTGGTGATATATATGGACGGTGATGATTGTAGATGGTGGTCGTAAACGGTGGGTGGTGGTGGTGGTAGACGGGGATCCAATATAAATTTGAGCATCGTTAATCTTGAAGTCAATCTTTCATTGATTCAAGTTTTGAACGAATTCATCTATAGAGTACTCAATCATATATATCCTTTCAATCATTATAACTATTACCAGTTGCTATCTCTTCAAATGATATTTGTAGGTAATCCACAATTCCACACTAATATGTGTTTTTATTAGTTGGACTAAATTTATAAGTAGGTAATAATTATTGGGTTGTTTTACTTATTTTTATTTTAGTAGATATATTTAAATTAGGAAAGGATTGTTAGAATTATTTTAGGATATAATTAACTTGGGGGTTATAAACAGAGAGTTGTATCTATATAATTTGTAAATCTTTCAATTTAATAAAATTAAATAATCGTAAAGGTGTTTCACAGCTAGACGTGCTTTATACTTTGTTTGTTGATAAAGAGCCTTCAATTGACATCAAAGCATCAGGATCATAGATTTCTAGTTTTCTATTTGCTAATTTGCTTTTGATCTTGGATGTTAATTTTAAATGCCGGAGCATTGAACAAATTCAAATAGTCTCGTTGGTTTTTGTCTGGTAATGATAAACCAAAGTAAAAAAGAAATCAATTCTTGATTGTGATTGGTGCGTGGTTTAGGTGGTCACAAAATAAAACGAAATTTCTTTTAACTAGTGTGATTCTCAATAGTAACAACAGAGAAAAATCAATTTTTGGTTGACTATTTTATTTAATATGTTTGCTGTTCGTGATCAACAAAGAAGAAAGATTAATTAGTTAATAAATTCAAGCAACAAGAGTTTCTTTTTTTTGTTCCAGCATTAGTAAAGGTTAGTTTATCAGTCTGTGTGAAATCACAATTTTAAATCATTATCATCTATGCCTAATATATACTATCAATAAAAAAAAGTTACCGGTGGGGTTGTTATATTGAAGATCGTATTTGCGGTAGGTGGTCGGAAAAAGATTCGTTAAAGCAAGTGGCTTTGGATCTTGTCTTGCGCAAGAAAAAAAGAAAGCAATATAAGCGGTAAGCTTGTTTTATTTGATCGATGGTCAAGCACGGTGTAGTTTTAGGACCCGAAAAGAAAGATATCAAGATTGTCAAGAATTACTGAATTTATAAATAAAAAGATGGTTGCAAGTGAACTTTTTTTATGACACGGTGGGTATTATATGTGCTACATTCAAAGAGAATGAAAAAAAAAAAAACAAATAGGTCGGATTATGAAGGTTGGGATCTCGATGGCTATGGACAGAATTATAGAGGCCAAGGGTGGTGATACTCTAGTAGTGGAGCTGGTTGAAGAAGATCGAGGTTTTTATGTGTCAAGTCCAGGATGGAACTAGCAAAGATCAAGGAAGGTATGCATTTACTCGATCAGATGACTATGATCGCAGCCGAGGAAGTGGCGGTGCGATTCGAGGGAAAAGGTTATAGGCATTTTTGAGTTAGTTGGGAAGCCAAAAAAATACAACCAAGGATCGAGAAAGTTCCACGACGGACAGATTTGAAGAACTTGGACCAATGGTGTGATCATTCATAACACCAAGGATCGGGAATGAAGTATTACGGGTGTTACACGGTATTCAAGATCTTGGTGGAATACATCGTAATTAGGGTGATTGTTGGACCAAACATGTAAATAGGTGGTAATTAATGAGTTGTTTTAATTATCTTTATTTAAGTAGATATATTTAAATTAGGATATGATTGTTAGAATTATTTTGGATATAATTGACTCGGGCACTAAGTTTTGTTACTTATAAATTGAGAGTTGGATGTATATAATTTGTAAGTCTTTCAACGTAATAAAATCAATAATTATGAAGGTATTTCACAACTAGACGTCCTTTATACTTTGCTTATCGATTGAGATGCTTCATTATCATTCTTTTAATGTTTTGCTTATCCTATACGTAATCAGGTCTTCATACAAGTTTTATGTCAACGTGGGACTAGTCCACTTAGTAGAGGCTTTGCTTCTAAGAGTAGAAGACCAGAGTTCAAATCTTGGCATTGGTGATTTATGTAGTAATTGGTGTAATTAGGATTAGTTAGTACTTGCTGTTAAAAAATGGACAATTTTGCACAAATATAATTAAGTTTCAATTTTGTTTCAATTAGATATCTTAAATTTTTTTCTAGTTCTAATTAGATACCTCTACTTTATAGAAGCGTTTTAAACATAGATATTTTCCTATAAAATTAAGTTAACATGACATGTGGCAAAAGAGACACCTCTTAACAAAAGAGAAGTGCAACAGAGACACCTCGTACCTTAAAAGGGGTGCATGTAGGACACCTTTTAACAAAAGAGGAGTGCAAAAGAGATACCTCTTAACATAGTAGGAGTGCAAAAGAGACATTTCTTAACATAAGAGGAGTGCAATTGAAAATAAGAGCAGTGCAAAAGAGACACCTCTTAACAAAAGAGGATTGCAACAGAGACAACTTTTACGTTAAGAGGAGTGAATGTTGGACACCTCTTAATAAAAGAGGAGTACAAAAGAGACACATCTTAACATAAGAGGAGTGCAACACATACACTTCTTTAAATAAAAGGAGTACAAAACGGGCACCTCTGAAAATAAGAGAAGTCATACCTGCTATTCAAGTTAATTATCTATGATTAAAACATCACATCAATTTTAAATGACCGAATTGAAACAGATTAAAAAATGAGGTATTCCAATTAAAACACTTCTGAAACTTGATTATGTTTCTGTTGCATTTTTCCAGTTAAGATCAGTTGCTCTTGATGCTCCATGACTCGAAGGACAGTTTCTTTTTTTTTTTTTTTTTCCATTTTCTATGGTATTCTAGCTTTTTCTTTCATTCAATATCTTTCGACGCCCTATATTCGGAGAGAAATTCAACCAAGCTCTCTGTTTTGCTTGACGACCCGGTGACGGGTTTCCTTCATTTTCCCTTTCGTAGTGAGCCGGCCGATGATCATTTGATCCCTTGTTTCCAGACCCGGGTGTTCTAGCTTTTCTGGAGAGCTAGGAGTGTTCTTGAAACTCCTCACCCATTTCCGGAATTCTTTCCATTTTGGGTGATTTTTGACAATTTTTCAAGCAAAAAGGAAAATTGAAACCGCTTTTTACGTAGCTAGCGCAGTATTGAGCTTGGGTTTTCTTCATAATGTCGTCGTCGCACATCCCGCTCCCCCATCGACGAACCTAAAATAAAATTAATTGAATTAAAAATTACAATAAACTAAAAAACAATATTTATTATATAAGTAAAATTACCATTTGAATGTGAAGTCCATTGAATTGGTTCATCTTCCTGTTTATAGCATTCCACGTGGAATTGAGTTGGTGGATATTTCTTGTCGTTCTACCAAGTGTGGTGGAAAAGTGTTATAGGACATGCAACCAAAAACTGTCGGCTTTTTATTGATCACTGACCGAACCGTCCTCGTATATGTTTAGCCATGCTACACAAGGCAGTAACTTCCCTATCTGACCAGAGCGTTTTTGCTACCCGATTTTGGAACTTTCCTTTTCCACGTTGTTGGGTGTCCTTGGCTTGTACTTGTTGCTCCTGCTGGTACTCTTGGTGCGCTTGAAGTTGCTCTTTTTGTGTAGGAATGTAGTCGTCATCCTCAAACGGGTTGAACTCCCCATCGAGGGATGTCGGGGGTTGTTGTGAAGACCCGATTGGTTGTTCCGGTTTTGGTGTTTGATAGTAAAACGATGAGGGTAGTTGATAGTAGAACTAGGGTAATTGTTGAGCGTAACCGGGTGTCGGTAAGGGTGTATTATCGGGTGTCAGTTGTTGTGAATAACCGAGATTGATCGGATGTGGAGAATAATCAGGTGTCGGTAGAGAACGAGAACTCAAACCCGGTTGAGAAGAAAGAACCTTAGGTTGGAATTTTTGAAGTTTTTTTTGAGGTGGTAGGATTTTCCTCAGTCCATTTTGAGTGTTTAAGAGAGAGTTTTAGAAAATGTAGAGAGAAATGAGTGAAATAAATGGGTAAAATGATGTGGTATTTATATAAAAAAAAATATTTTTTTTTAAGTTGCCAACGGTCGAAAAATCCCAATGGTCACAAGCAACGGTCGGATGATTCTTTAGGCATTTAAAATCGAGCATGGACCCGTGGAGGGCGGGGCAGGGGGAGGGGAACCCACAACTTTGCAATGGTGTAGCCTACGAAAACCCACTCCTTTACCCGAGCTCGAATCCATTTGCCCTTAGTTTACATCAATTACAAAGTCCTTCCGACTTTGCTAGAAGCAACAAGTCACTTCTTTAGGCAATATAGTTTGACTTTTTAATTTAGACTATTGAGAAATAGAATTGTCTAGAATTATTAAATGCATTAATGGATTTGATGTTGTCATGCGACAATAGTTTAATCGCAAGGCTGTGGTAAACAGGCAAAAGCTATGTCATTAGTCTTTTTTAATAGAAAAAATAAGTCTTTTATAAATCACATGTATAGTTTTAGGAGTCATAACATTGATATGCATAACCCGTTGAACTTGATTTTGCAACTTCCCAACCTTAGACGCAAAGAAACCAAAAGTGTCAAATGCAAAAGGTATAAACACGTGTTGGTTATCAAGACATGCTTTCTCATCTTTGGTTACTTTGTCTGAATCAACTTTTAAAGCAGTTTGACTCAACGTGAAAGCATTACTCCCCAAGCCCACAAGAGGAGAAGCCCCTATAAGATCCACACAAGTGTGTTTCCCTCTTGCCCAACCGAAGACCAAAATGTCATCCGAAGTGTTGATCTTCTTTACAATGGGTCGGTCAAGAAATTCATTGGTGTTTCTTTTATAGAAAAAATCCACGCCTAAATATGTCAAAAGGAACATCTTTAACCAAATCATGTCGGTACTTAGGTACATAATGACCACATGCGACTACATTTTTGCTGACGACTTGCGACCGATTTTTTACCACCTCTGAGTGACTATTTTGCAAACGATTTGTATAAATAAAAAAAGATGTAAAGTATGTAAACATAAATAATACGCTCAATTTCTCGTAGTACTTTATTCTACATAGAAACACCCCTTAGAACATTCACATTTGAATCTTTAAAAATAATGTAATTGAGTTATTTATATTATAGAGATTGATTGATAGTAGTTCTGAATGTAAGATATAGAGAAAAGAAATCAGTAAATATATAGAAATACATTGAAGTAAATAGGAGAGAGAAAATGTTATTGATAAATGTATAGAAAAATATTATTTGTTTGAATTGAAGAGAAATATAATGATAAAGTTATAAAAATATGATTTAATTGAATACGAGAGAAAAAACATAGTGTTAAATATATAAAAGATTATTATTTTATTCAATAGGATAAACAAAAGTTATTTATTTTTAGCGAATTATAAAGATAAAGATGAACATTAAAACCCAAATTCTAGAATAATAAATCACAGGTGCATCTAATTACGTAAACACACAGGCTCGAAACAAAACTTGGGCTAAAGCCCGTTATTCACTACCCAAAGCATAAGCCCAAAAACCTTTACAAATAAGTCATTGCATTTTAAGAAAAGACTGGCAAAGATACACACGCTTCGTGGCTCCACT
This sequence comes from Stevia rebaudiana, assembly GCA_009936405.2. NCBI lineage: Eukaryota > Viridiplantae > Streptophyta > Magnoliopsida > Asterales > Asteraceae > Stevia > Stevia rebaudiana. The sequence goes on from WOUH02000014.1 coordinate 11,404,100, forward strand.
CGACGGATTGATTGTGAATATTGAAACGTTGACTAAGAACAATATTACGTCAGATAAGTGGTGTTATAAGAATATTTAGAAACCGCTCTATAAAATCTTATCATATGAAGATTGAACGTATTGCGATTTATGACGGAAGCAAAAGAAGGATTTAGGAGAAGGAATGCGAGAGTAAAACTCAGTTAAAAAGAGTAGGACGAAATTATTTATATATACGGAAAAAGATACCAATTCGGTTTACGTTTGATGGGTAATATTTTTAAACCTTATAAACTTCAGAGGAATTTTATTATATTTTACAAAGTTTAAAAAGGTTAAAAAGTGTGAAGTTAAAAAATAAGGTTCTTAAAACTACAGACCTCAAGGATCAAACTCTGGACCATAGGAAATCGTGAGAGACTAACACATGCACACTACCAAGTTGACCCAAATGGATTAGTTAGCATTGGTCGGGACAAATGGTATATAATATATGCACGTCGGTGGGGGAGGAATCCCACCGACTTTGCATAATGAGGTATAGATAATATGTTTTTCGTTTTTACAAATTTATATTAACTAAAAATGCGAATGGTAATTTTATCCCTTCATTTACTGATTGATGGTTAAGATAAAGAGTGTAAGAGAAAAGTAAGTTGGGATGGTATATTTGATTATTTGTAACAACCACATTTTTAATCTTACTCAAGCTTTCTTACTTTTTTTAAAATTGATAATTTTTTTAGACAACTCTACTTTTTTAAAAATGATTCCACCATAAGTTAAACATCTTGTCTTTATTAAAAAACACATGTATGTATTGTTTTGCCATAATACAGTACGTATATGCGATGTCTTAGGTGAACAAGGCTATCTGTTAGATTATTTGTAATGGTCATTCAAAAGAGGCTTAGTTATGTTGTCATATATGTGTCACGTAATCGAGGTGGATATTAGTAAAATAGTGTGTAATGAGGCTTGAATAAAAAATGAGTTTTGAAAAAAATAAATAATCATGTGGATGATTTCTATTGTTCGATATTAACACAAATAATAAAATTAATTGCATTCATGTTCATCACTAAGTGACCATAGTCACATGTTTATATCACTTAATGATCACTTTCCTATGTGTAATGGTGGAATAGCTTGATGCCGGTGTGACCAAGTGCCACATAAGATGGTCACTTGGTGGTCAATGCTCATTACAAAGGGTCTAATGGTCACTTGAGATGAACTTAACTATAATGCCATGTAATCAATGTGAGTATGATTTAAATGTTGTGTAATGTGACTTGACTATCGAGTAAGTGAGAGAAGAAAGGATTAATGATATCTATTATTAATATTATTGTTGGTTGAAATTAAATAAAAAATAAAATAAATTGCATTCAGTCTTCACTTGATGGTCACCCTCTATGTGTAATGATAGAAAGGGTTGATAATAGTGTGACCAATAGCCACGTAAAATAGTCATTTGGTGGTTAAACTCCATTACATATACTGTTTACGAAACTTACTCGAGTTAAGAAAACTCTAAAACCCACATTTTGCAACATATGTAACGACTTTTTTCGAAATTTTGATTTTTATAACTTTATATTTTTTATATAAATTATACATTAAAATCTAAGACTTTTGGTGAAAAAATTAAAAAAAAAACGCCGAGTAGTTTTAAAAAAAGAACATTTTTCTAAAACTTTATCCCTTTCGTCTTTAATACATTTGGTTACCTCTCCCCCAGAGAGGCTGTGAAATTTCTTGATAGGGTTTAACGGGTTGTGCATAGTAATGTTTCGGCCCCTAAGACCCAAAGCTTTGTTTTTTTTCTATGACCGGTTTAACAATTCAAAAGAGGTTGCGGCGCAGCTTGTTACCCGCTTACCGGCCACATCATTGTAATCGGGGTTCAAATCTACTGAAGAAAAAATAAATAAATCAACTCTATGGTTTTTTTTATTAAAAAAAAAGAGATTGTAATATATGTAAAATGTTAGATAGTAACACATGACGCTGAAAATTTAAAAAGACGAGTTTTCTCAACTTTAGTGAGTTTCGTGAATATCTTTCCCCTATACATATATATATATAAAATGTTTTATGGTATGCAACATGTGTTCTTTTTGAAATACCTTTATAATTTAAAAATTATATTACTAACAAATAATAATAATAATTATTATAATACTAATGAAAATAACCGACGATCTTGATCCTCACATTGAATGAGTAACTAAAATCCAAAGTAAAGGTTAATCATTAAGAATGGGAAACCGACGGTCGTAGCTAGTCTCAATAGGAACCAAATTTCATTTCCTTAGTATACTTGCAAACACCCTAAGTCTCTCTCTAATTCCCTTAGCATCATCTCGTATTTTCGATGTTACCGAATGCCGTTGGTCAGTAATATATCGCCAACCGAAGCCAATGTACCGGCGTTCAACCCCCGCACCCGCACACCACCATATACACTACCGTTTACTGCCACGAAGAGTTGTCATCACCACCGGTTCTTTGCCGATTTTCTTGAAGTTGTACCACGACCGGCAATAGAGTAATCCTCCGTATATCATCACCGTTTTGTAACGAAAGGTTTTTACAACATCTGAAACAAGCCTAAGATCTGTTACGGTTATTAATTGTCGCCAATAAGGTACGGATTCTGTGTCTTCTCCTCATAGTATATTTATTTTGCTTTACTTCGTGTACGGATTTCGTTACTTGTACTTTTAGTATTTAAACTTTGTTCCGCCCCGTTTCGTACTGATTAAAGTTTTGTTTGAATGCAATAGGCTTTTAAAACTTGTACTCATTATTGGGTGCTCCTATTTGTGATTATATATTAGGTAGCTAGGCTACCTCTCAGATTTTCGTTATTTTCGTCATATCAGATCTCATATTTATGTTAGGTAGCATGGCTACCCCTCAGACTCAGTACCCGAGCATGCCCCTTCCTGTGAGGATGACCACAGGCCCACCATTGTGGCACCAATGGTGTGGAACCATCCTTGACGGTTAGTTGAGTTCACGGCGTCTCCATATTTCTGGTACTCTATAAGTAATATTTCTGGGGAGGCGTATGGATCGGTCCTAGGATATTATATTTCAGAATTCAGGGGGGTGGTTAGATGTGTATGCCAACACACGCCATCTCACGCGGTTGATATATGGGAGTACCTACCCGTATATCTTTCGCTTTATTATATGTTTCAGTTTCGGCTCTGGGTACATTCCGATGTGGCACGACCTATTTCTTTTCTTGAATGGTTGTGTTTGATATTGTCAGATTTTTGACCTCAGACTTAAGAACTTCAGAACTTGATATCGTCATCTATTGACAATTGTTATGATTTGTTTTCTTTTCGTGAATATGATTGTAATGCTTCCACTATCCTTCACTTTTGTTATAACAGTTATCGCTTCTTGCACTGCATTTACAGTACTATTGTTCTTCCGTTACTGAGCAATTTTTGGCTCAGCCATATTTTTCTTTGTTGTCTTCTTTATTTTTATGACAGGTACATGGGGAAATCTTGGGGATGTGAGAGGAGAAGCTAGAGACACTATAGAGATTTAGACAAATTTAATTGGTCATGTCATAAGAAAATAAGTTAGGTATATTAAATTATTGTAAAAACGTGATTATTCATTAATTAAGGAATTATGTTTTTGTTCTGATTTCTATAATAGTGACACGTCATCCCTAATCGGGTTGGGGTGTTACAAAAGCTGTGCGCCAGTTGTGAGTTCCTTTAACCATCGAGTTGCTTTTTATCAATGTAAATTACAACGGTAAATATTAACAATATCCCGGATTCTTCGGGATTAACTCCTGCTTATCGCCATTTGACTCCATCTTCAACCATCAGCTCCAGATCCACTATTTACGGGATTAATTCAAGCAATTCCCATGTTCCTTTAGTCGTGGATAAAGCTGCCTTGTAATCGCTAACCAAATACTCCAAGTATATGTACTTCGCATATCCTCGAATATCCTGAGATATACCGGAATATATTGACCTGCATTGCTTTATTCAACTCATTAGTAAAGAGAATATGATATTTCGGAATATCCTTCGATATGTCTATTTAACCCGAAATATTCCAGCCCTAACAATTGCCCCCAAATCAGATATTTTACAGCTCGATCTTATCTCTTCACAGTTGTAAATATCTGATTTGACCATAGTAATCATTACTTTAAGTCAGGTTTTAATCCAATGGTTAGGGTTAAATCTGTGCATGTGGTTAACCCTAGTATATTCGAGTATATCTGAATATATATAGAGACATCTCTTGCTATATATTCATTCATCTTCAATCGTAAGTTTCTTAACTTCTCCGATTTTTATTAAGTTTTTCAAAAATTTCTTTAAAGTTTTCTATTAATGTTGACTTCTAAATCCCTTGAAGAATGATACGATTTCACAGACTTCGAGATACTTGAACATAATTCGAAGAATACAAACATCTTCGATTATTCTCAAATAGATTTCTTCAAATCTGGAAATCGTTTTCCTCCTTTAACTATTTTTCTTGATTTTGATCCAACTCTCAATGCTGATCATGTTTCTAAAACATAGGTTTGTTTTCCTGAATATCCGTTTAACTTAGGTATAAGTTACCCTTTTCCGCCATTGATTACTGAGTTTTTTAATGTAAGCAAACTGTGTTTTCCCCAACTCATGCCGATGGGTTGGCGATTGTTAGTAAGCTTGATTTCACTAAAACAAAACTATGGGTTAGACATCGGCATTGCCGAAATTGCTCATGTCTTCAAGCTTCGAACCCATCTTTCCAGTCGTTTCGTGTTCCAAAGAAAATCTGACAAAAATGCTTTAATTGTTAATCTGAGTTTAACGGAACCAGAATGGAGAAATCGATTCTTCTTTGTAAAATGTTCTTCCATTCCGGATGGGGAATCACTTCCCATTCCTTGGGTTAAGAAGGATGGGAATTTTTAGGGATTTGATTTTAAGTTTACGAATTTCTTGCTTAATGTTTTTCGTTTTTATTTTTCTCAGTTCCACTCGAAACGTTGGTGAAGGTTTCAAGCGAAAACGTGAAGAAGGTTGAGCGTTTGTGGAAGATTGAAGAGAGCAAACGGAGTTTCAAAACCGTTTCCATCATCCCCAGCATTAGTCACATTACCGAGCACTCTCAGACCAGTATGGCTAAAAGTAAGTTTCAATAACTTAGAAATATTCCTAAATATTCCAAACTTTTCTCAAAATATTTCGGAATGTTTTTTAGAGAATTGTTCGAGTTAGACGACATCAATTCATCATTCACGGTCAAAGAAGAGAAGTCTGGATCCCCTGATCCTAAATTCCGTGCCAACCTCCAATCTTCAAAGAACAAGAAAAGGAAACCCACTGAGGTTATTGATGTTGAACCTCCAACCGCAGGGATAGAGAAGATCCAGGAGGTATAAGTTTACGAATATAACATGATATCCCCAAATATATTGAAAATTTCTTATATTCTTATGAAACAGGGATTGAAGATGATCGTGGAGGAGAGGAAACTGGTGTACGCTGATCTCCTGGATGTTCAAACCCAGAAGCAAACCGCCATTGAAAAGCATGCCACTGTCAAGAGGGAGAATTCGGATCTGAAGAAAGAAATTATAGGTTTGAATAAGGAGATCCAAGACCTCAAAGCCGGCATCGAAGTTCAAATAGAAGAAACAATCGAAGATGCTAAACACTCGGCTATCATCTCTGTCCTCCAATCCAAAATTCAGATGGCTGAGGAAGCCGGGAAGAAGGGTTCGGACATCTGGAAAAAACAGGTGGAGTCTTGGAAAAAGACTTTGGACGAGATGGAGGAGAAAGATGCTGCGCTAAGCTTGGAGATGGTGGCAAACTGGGAGGAGAATGTTGGCACCAGTGCAGGAGCAGTTGAGAAAGAGAAGGAGATGGATGCAGGGACGGAGGATCCCAAAGTGGGAAATGAAGGATGTGATGCCTAAGCCTGAGCCCACGGTTTGTTGGTTTAATATCCCCAAATATCGTTAGGGGTATTTGTTTGAACAATTTAGTTTTTTAAAAGTCCTCATATGTCGAGGCGGACAATTTTCTTTTGTGTTGGAATAATTTAACTGTTTGGTTGTGAATATTTGGATATTTCAAGCCGAGGGATCTTGGTTTCCAAGACGACGCTTGAAATATTCCTGGTATGGTTATATATATGACTAGGTATGCTTGCTTTTAGTTATGTGTTTGTTTTTCTCCTTATATTTCTGTGAAGGTTGTTTCAGGAAAGAAGCAAAAGAAATAGAGATAGAAGATCAAGAGTTTAGACACAAAAATTTTGTAATTTGTATTTTTCCCTTTGTAAAAATAAATTATTTTAACTTTTCTTTATTCTCAATGTGCTCTAAAAATATATAAATACATACCTTGCAATTTTATGTAAAGTTGCCCCAGTATATGTTGAAATCTTAAAATACCTGTAATGAAGAACATTCAGATTCTCTAACCGTATAGAGTTCTTGAATTTTCGAGCAACAATATCCCTAAGAATATTTGATCATCCTGAAATTTATCCTGAAAAATCTTTTAAAATTATGATTATAAATTCACGCAACTTAGGCAATTTTAAAACTGATGAGTAAGATCAAAGATTCATGCGACTTAGGCAATTTTTAAAACTGATGACTAAGATCAAATATTCCTGGCGACGTGGCCCTTTTGTTCCGAGAATAAAAGGGTAACCTTGATTACATAACGTGTGCCCCTGATAGTTTCTTTCAGTAGGAGGTGAAAACCGTCCTTGCCTTAGGATCCTTAAGATCAACTTGCACTCCTGGTGATATACTTAGTAGAAGGTGAAAACCGTTCTTGCTCAAGGATTCTTAGGAATAGTTAGGTGTATTGAAATTATCAGCAACCCGAAAATGAACTGGTCCCAATATCCTTAACTATCCTTGGATATCGTGCTCTCCTGGCGTGTTGTTTAAACCGATTTGCTTGATAGAGGTGAAAACTGTCTAAACTTTTGAGGATCCTATGGGGATCCTAAACATGTGTGGGATGGCCAGTCCCTGCCTGTGGTGATGTGCTTATGTTGAAATATCCCTGAGGATCCTGCAAAACATTTAAACCTTGGTGAATGTGGGCGTTAGGGATCCTAACGCCCCTCCGATGCTTAAGTCAGTATCTTGTTATGGAAAAGATAATAATATAATAAGAAGTAAGAATAAATAGGAATAAATAAGGATACTAAGAGAAATAGTATTTGAAATGTATGGCATTCCACGATCTAAGCAAGGGTACCCCATCTAATGTGGTTAATCTATATGCCCCTTTCCCAGCTTTACTTTCAATTCTATATGGCCCTTCCCATTTAGGTGCCAATTTACCATCTGTAGGGTTAGTTGTATTTTGGAAAGCCTTTCTTAATACTAAGTCACCTATATTGAATCTCCTTATCCTTATATTTTTATTATATGATTTAGAGATCCTGTTTTGATATGCTGC
>WOUH02000014.1:11411662-11423992 GCA_009936405.2 Stevia rebaudiana
CCTGACTATCTAACCTTGTAATATCATAAAGTACAAGTTTAACTAATATATATTTCAATAGCATAATTACATAAAAAAACAATCCAAAATTTAATCCATAATTAAAATATAACCCATAAATCAATTTAAAAGTACTAAAATTCCCAACCTAGATCAATAAAACGTGTATGATATGTTTATGACATTGAAGTCTTGAATGCGTCAAGCTCAAGATAAAGTCACCGAATCGTCGAATCCTCTAGGGTATCATATTATGATCGTCGAACCACCCTCATAAATTAATCAGTTCCGTGTTTTTTTTTTACCCAGGAAGAAAACCGGTTCGCCGGTTTGAACCGGAAAACCGGTAAAACCGGCCGGTTCGACTACTAAAAATCCGCCCAATAAAACCGTCATGTATCGTACCAGTCATATGTAAAAAACTCGGTTCAACCGGCCCGGTTTGAACCGGTTTTTAAAACATTCCATAAGAAATTTCAGGGGACCTCATAGAATATGGGAATCTACTCTTCTGAATGCTATTAGTTTTATCTTTCTGATTGCGACATGATTTTGGAAGCCGAGCTGGCAAGCCCAGACGGTTTCTTGTTGCTTCCAGCGATCATATCTTTAAATAATTTCAATGCAAATCCGCAGTGATCTACTTTCGATTTGATGTTTTATTCCAACATTTCTTCGTACTTTCATGTGAGTATTATTATTATAATCTATCTACTCTGTTCTAAAAAAAATTATAATCTATCTACCACGCCTCAATTCAACTAGTTGAGTGGGTCCACTTTTTCTATAAATAAACATATACTCGATATCTATCCTGATTCTTGATTTACTATGATCATTACTATTCGATTATTCAAACGAATTTGCCCAAAATTTGGGAAATAATCGATCGATGTGATAGTGTGTCATAATTCCATGATAAATTGGGGAAGAATTACAGCCGAAAGCCTCGGATTCCGACAGTTCGCTTTGCTTTGCGTTGAGGAAAAGCAAAGAAAGTTTGTGCAATTGGGATTTGTGAAGTTGATGAAACTCGCAAAGTGGGTGTTATTGTTGTTTAATAATACTTTTTGAGAGATTGTAGATCGAAGAAGATCTATCTACAGCAAGTAGGTATTGATTCTCTTGAATCCATTCACACTAGATCATGCATATATGTAATTATGTTCATTTTGTCACTTGGTTTTTAATTAGCTATATGGTTGAATTGTAAGTGCGTTTGCAGATATATTTGTAAATTTTGACCAATTATGTTCATGATTTCAAGTGGTTTTCGCAAGTTTTTATATACTTGCTAATTATTCAGTTTAATTTCAAGTGGGTTTTGCAAGTGGTTCTTCATTTGGGCAAGTTGACTTTTTTATTGCAAGCGGGTTATGCAGGTTTTACAGATTCTGTTCAACTGTTTGCTTAAATTTCATGTGGTTTTTTTAAAAGATTTAACATATTTTGCAGTTACTGCTTAAAATTCAAGTCCTTTTTGGAGGTTTTCAGATGTTGATCAATTGTTTGCTAGAATCTCAATTGGTTTTTGTCAAGTATTAAAAATTATCTTCAATTATTGCTTGAAATTGAAGTCGTTTTTAAATGTCTTACAGATGTTAAACAATTTGTTGCTTGAATTTCAAATTTTTAATATTGTAATTATGATTGAAATTAAAGTGGGATTTACAAGTCATGTTACATTTTAGCCAATCATACGCTTAATAGTTAATACCCCTTTCGTTTAACAAAAAGATTCGTTCCTTATATGAACAGAGACATGGCGACATATGTTGAACCACCAAATGGATTTAGGCAACCTGGGAAGCATTATTACACGATGTGGCAAACATTATTTGAAATCGACACCAAATACATACCAATCAAGCCAATTGGTAGAGGCGCGTATGGGGTCGTGTGTTCATCAATCAACCAGGAAACACATGAGAAAGTCGCAATAAAAAAGATCAACAATGTGTTTGGTAACCCGACTGATGCAATAAGAACATTGAGGGAATTGAAACTTCTTAGACATATTAGGCATGAAAATGTGATTGGATTGAAGGATGTTATGTTCCCAATCTGCAGAAATAGCTTCAAAGATGTGTATCTTGTTTATGAGTTGATGGATACTGATCTTCATCACATTATCAAATCTTCACAACCACTTTCAAACGATCACTGCAAATTCTTCTTGTTTCAGGTATATAAATTCCCTTTTAATCAAGTAATCTTACATCTTCTGTGCATTATTATTTTGAAAATGTTGGTACTGATATAATAATCATTGGTAGAAAATGTTTGTCTTATTTGTTGCAATGTTTAATACTTTTGGTTAAAAATGGTCTTATCTTACCAGTATTTATTGATCATTATAATAAGTATTTTTGCGTATATTAGAGGGTGATAATCTAACCTGTTTATACATTTGTTGATACGGGTTATATAATTTATAACCGGTCAAACAAGTTAACGATATAGTTAAGAGGTTTTTAGTTTACCAAACTAGAATGTTTCGATAATCTAACGACTATTTTGTTTTCCAAACTAGAATGTTTTGAAAGAAGTCAACTGTTTTACCAAACCTTCCTGAATATGGGTTTCAGTCGTGTAAGGAGTACTCATATTCCCGATCAATTCATTTGACCAATATATACTGTTAGGATCGGTTTTGTGTAAATTTGATAAACGTTCTTGATTCTACACGATTTCATAAGGCGAAATCAAATGATAGATCAATAGAATAATATCACTTGTATTTCAAAGAGAATTTCGACAGAACAACAATGCAAATATAACGAAAATGATTAAGAGTTCTACTGCCCAAAGGCAAACAACATTTACAAAGGTATCATACAAAGGAGTGTCCTTCGTATGATTCACCTTTACGAATGGGATGCCCTTCGCATACAAAATGTACTAACGTATACTCATTTGTCCTGACTACGTGTTGACCATAGCTGACCCTCTATTTTGCCACCTCTAGATTTCTCTATTTTTGTGTGTTCTATGCTCCATAAATGTGTATATTATTTGATTCTAAAAATTTTGGTTTTTAAAACCAGTTGCTTCTAGGTCTAAAATATCTTCACTCTGCTAATGTACTGCACCGCGATCTAAAGCCGGGCAATCTACTAGTCAACGCAAATTGTGAGCTCAAAATATGTGACTTCGGACTAGCAAGAACTAGCCAAGGAAGTGAACAAGTTATGACCGAATATGTTGTCACACGTTGGTACCGAGCACCTGAGCTTCTTTTATGTTGTGACAATTATGGAACCTCAATCGATGTCTGGTCAGTTGGCTGTATTTTTGCTGAAATCCTAGGCCGAAAACCGCTTTTCCCAGGAACTGAGTGTCTCAACCAACTAAGACTTATAATCAACATTCTTGGCAGTCAACACGACACCAATCTTGAATTTATTGATAACAAGAAAGCTAGGAGGTTTATTAAGACTCTACCCTTCACTAGAGGGATAAATCTTCCATCTTTGTACCCGTTGGCGGATCCTTTGGCACTAGATTTGTTAAAACGGATGCTTGTTTTTGACCCGACAAAGAGGATAAGTGTCACAGAGGCTTTGCACCACCCGTATATGGCAGGTTTGTTTGACCCAAGTAAAAACCCGCCTGCGAGTGTGCCGATAAATCTTGATCTTGATGAGAATATGAGTGAAGATGTTATTAGAGAGGAGATGTTAAGGGAAATGTTGCATTATCATCCGGAAGCTTTTGCGTTACCAATGGTGCTTCAACGATAGCTGGTGAATTTTGTTTATTCAAATTTACTAGTAGCATTTATAATGTTCTGAACTGTAATATGAGATTCAAATACTTTTGTTATTCTTGTAATTTTGGATTCTATTTCTCACGAAATAAGTTTTTTTGGTGGTTAAATAAATAAAATGTATTTTGTAAATGTAAACACCAAATTAAATAGAACAAAACATAAACGCACACACAAAGTTACACGCTCTTATTATAAAGTTATCGCTCTTAATATAAAACTAGTTTAAAAACATTAATAATTTTAAACTTTATATAAAAGTAATCATTTAAAAAAAAATTATATATCAGATAAAATAAAGGTTTCTTAAAGTACAGAGAGGACGTTCCTATAAAAGTAATGTTAATTAAATTGATGTTTTCAGGTTTGGTCGGACAGTTAACTAAAGCGGTATGGTTTCATGCTTATTTGAACACTGTCAAAATGGTATGGTTTAATTGTGAAACAAAATGGTATGATTAACGAAGTAAAGAGTACAGATTCAAACCAAATCTGTTACATCTAAAATAATAAGAAACAAGCCAAAAATGGAGAACAAGAAAACTAGAGATTACATGATTCTTGATTGATTTGAGAATATCAGAAGAAAGAATTCTTAGATAATGATGGAAGCACCACAAGCAGCCCTAAAATAGGCAGTCTCCAACACAGTTGTAAATTTCCCCATTAAACCTTGATCTTGGAACCTTGAGAACTCATTAAACCAGGTGCAAAGCTGAAGTTGACCTAAAACTGGTCATCCTTTTGAAGAAGGATTTGGGCCTAAGATCCAACAGCTTAAAACGAACTTTATACCTGCATAAAATAAGGATGAAGCCCATTAAACTGAAAAGAGCCCAATATAATTTCAACAAACACACTCGGATGAGTAAATACTTATTCGGGCATACTGTTTTAAAAGTAATAAATTAAGTGTTGGGATTTTCGAATGAAGTAATTCTTTACTCAAATGAACTATTAAAATACTTGGACACAGTATTCACGTTAAAATAAGTTATGTTTTGAGATATTGAAAGGAGTATATCGACATATTCGAACACACTACGGTTCTAATGAGTAAATGTTTATTCGGATGCACCGTAGCTTGCTCGAACAATATTCACATTAAGAAATTTTTTGAGAAACCTTGAATTGGCCTTGGATGGACTGACGTCACCTCATGTGCCTGGTTTATTTAATTTCATTTAAATGCCCAATGTACCGCCTAAATCCTAAGCAAGCTTTTGATTTCACTGTGTCTTTACGGTGGGATTAGTGTTTGTGAGCCAAAACCTCTGATTTCATCATCTTTCCTTCAATCCTTTGATTTGTGAGAATATCCTACAAATTTTATTCATCATCAAGGATTCTCCTTTTAGTTTCATAAAAAAAAAAAACTTTTTTTTTTCAAATCCTTATCTTCTTCAACTGCCATTGATGAACTACTAAATCTCTTCAAGTCAAAGTGTTGAGACGATGTTAAACAAGTAAATATATTAAGTGTTTTAGGAATTTGATAGTAAGAAGTAATGAACAAATTATATGAATAAAAGCAAGTCAGATTGAATAGAATTTGATAGTAAAAATTTCTTTATGTTTTAGGAAAGAAGAAAAACAACTGTGTATCAACCGTGTACCTAATTCTATAAAACGCCTGATTTATATTACATCTAAGTAAGTGAATAGACGTATAAGCTCATAACGAAAAATGTGATTTGATAGGACATCAGTTATATGTGTCATAACTCATGTCATATGTAGGACCGTTGAGTCGATCTTGGATCGAATCAAATCTCGTGATTCTACTAAAAAACGCGATGAACGTGGGGAATTCGTATTCGCGTGTTTATGATCGAAATCAACCAGGTAAATAAACGTGTAAGTGTATATTGATCATCAACAATTTATTACAATGATTTAACTATGAGTTCTAACAAGATTTGGGCATGACCTCTAGAGAGAGAAAATTTTACAATGATAATGCCTTAGCTCTAAAAGGTGCACCAACCATCACCTCAAGTGAAGACCTACTTAAATATAAACGGAGTTATGCCACCTGCAAGTACACCCATATTTGTTGTCAAAAAGACATCTTAACCCTTCTGGTTTGTTTGGTAAGTTTGGCTTAGCAAATGAACTCCAAATGAAGTGATTCAAGTTGGAACATAAACATAACACATAAAACTTCATCTTTGGTCTTTGGGACTAAGTCCTTTGAGTTTGTTCTCATATCCATAAATTCAGATGAATATGGATCTAGAAAACAGAATGTGTTTTGAAAGAAAATGTAAAATAAAATCTTGTTTAACAGAAGTTAATGAACAAGTACTCGATCTAAATAAATATGATGGATTGAACTTAAAACAAGAAATTAATAAAAATACATGAAGAAAGCATATTAAGGTGTACCTAAAGGCAAAGCTCTCAAAACTTCAATACTATGGAGAAGGATGTTCTTGAGCTTGAACTTCCAAGAGTGGGAAATGAGCAAGAGAAACTTATCACCCAATGGGTTTTATTTATAGGGAAGCAAGGGTTTAAGAATTTTTCGCTGAAGCAATGTGGGACAAATTGTAGTTTTTAAATGGATGAAAGGGCTTCAGAAATATTTCATTGAGCAATGTGGGACACAAATTGTATTTTTAAAAGAAGGAAGTCTAGTAAGTTTTGCTAAAATAAAATGACTTCATTTTAAGAAATTATATCCAATTGAACTATTAATCTATTTTTTTTTTTCAATTTGTTTGTATTGTTTCACGTATAAATCAAGTCACGTAAATCTGGTTAACATGCGCTATAAGCGGTCTCTACCGTTTTCATTCTCACACTTCGTGTTCGACCACATAAACCAACTTCCCAATTACATAATAACACTAATATTAACATATTATTATCATGCAATTATCTTAGTTATCGTTCTTCCCCTGACATTCGGTCAACTGACGCGTTGACCCGCTACCGTATTATCGTTGGTGTTACAATTATATTATGACTTTTACATATTATATGTGTTATATATTTGATTAAGACTAATTGAATTTATTACACAAGATGCACAAACACTAAACTGTCTATAAGTCAGGAAACTACGAACTAAAACCTAACTAATTATGAACTTGTTATAAGTATATGAATCATAAAAAAAAATTCTAGATAGCAATATTGACATATAAGACAAAAACAAACGAACTAAAACACGTAAAACGCAATTTACGTCACTAGTGAACTAACGAGACGAATTGGGCCACTTTAGTAGTAGGAAAATGGGTCTAGGAACACAAGAAGAAAAATGGGTTGGGCTAGAGAGCTGAATCCAATATGAAAAGCCCAAAGTCCAAGCCCATGTGAGAAGTATTAAACGCTAATTATGGTTACAATTCTTAAACAAACAAAAAAAAAAGAAAAAAAACCTAATCTCCTCCCAAGGAGTGCGACAGCCATAGCTAGGATCCAAGGAGAAGTGATTAGGGATTGATTTCGTGGTGGATTAGGAATACTAGGAAGGATTCAACTATTAATTTCGAGTTCTATTAGTGAAAACCCCAAAATCAAGTAAGTGTACGAATTAGGGTTTGATGAATTTTGTGATTTTGATGTTGATACCCCCAATTGATGATTGTTTTGATGTTTAATGGATTAAACAAGTGTTTTGGACACAAAATCAATATCCAATTTCAATCAATTTGATGATTTGATGATTAGGGTTCATAGGAAGCTTACTTAATTTTCTAAAATCGTTGTTTGTTGATCAATTGGTTATGTAATGATGATTTTGATGATAGACTAATGTTAGATTAACATATATATGATCAATTTTATCAAAATTGAAATTTGAGAAAATTAGGGTTCTTATGAAGAACACAAATTGGGGCTTTTTGATTTTGTGTTAGGAGTGTCAAATTGATGATTCATAGTCTTATATGATGCTTGTGAATATGTTTGAGTGATGATTTTCATGATTACCGGCTAGGATCATGGTTTTGCAACATAAGGTAAGGTTTAGTAAACTAAAATTGGCGCTTTTTGAATATGATGATCATAAGTTGAAATTAATGCTAGAACTTGGTTAATTATGAGATTATATGATGATATGCTTTTGATAGTGATGTCATTTGGTTAAAAACATGACTTATACTAGTAACTTACTAAAAAAGGAAACTTTGTTCCTAAGTAAGTTACTAGATGCATGATGTGATATGTGTTATGTAGTATGGTGGTTTATATGACATCATAGGACATATCTTAGATATATGTGTCACACCCCCCCAAATTCCCGCCCATGCCGACACTGCAGGTGGGCCGTGAACATGGTGCATGACTTGGCCAGGATCCGAGTCATTGGTCATATTGAATTAATCTATATCATTTTGTAAAAACATACTTGTATTCAATCATGACAACCCTTTAAAAAGTTTAACATAGTTAACGTTCAAATAATGTTGAAGCGTAAATAGTTTCAAAGTATTAAGGAAGCATTAAGTAAAAACCATAAGTCTATCACACTCAATAAAAATAGACAAGTGTTTATGCAAATGTTTAAAAATAGTATGCATGAGACTCCTGCTAAGCATCCTAGTCCTTGATTAGTGCCTACCTTAGCGACCTGAGAAACATACTAAAAAGTGTCAACCAAAAGGGTTGGTGAGTTCACAGGTTTATAATCAGTTTGGAATTTTTTTTAGGAACATATATAAACAGCATATAATCTTATTGATAGCTAGTCAAATATTGTGTAACTACTAGGTGCACGTTACCGAAGTTGACATTATTATGTTTTTCTCGATTTTCCTTTATATCAATGTCCACCTTATGAAAAAGATAAACGGGTCGATAGGTCAATATGCACTCGGCACGGCCCCCGCTGACCGAGTGGGGTTCGTCAAAGCCAATAGTACTATTCAGAATACCTCACTTTGAATCCACAAAATAAAGCGATACACACATAAGTAAAAGGACTTTTAGAAGGTGTAGCATCAAGCCCTAAAACAGTTTAGTAAGAGTATGTTTCTCCGCCAAAAAGGAGAGTTTTAAAACGAGGGGCCGTGAGACTCACATCGACAGCTACGCGCTGCAACTACAGATCTCTAGTATTCTGCTAGCTAATAA
Source organism: Stevia rebaudiana (assembly GCA_009936405.2). Lineage (NCBI taxonomy): Eukaryota > Viridiplantae > Streptophyta > Magnoliopsida > Asterales > Asteraceae > Stevia > Stevia rebaudiana. The sequence continues at coordinate 11,420,517 of WOUH02000014.1, forward strand.
CTAAATATAGATATTCCATAAGTATTGTATTACATATGGGTCCTTTAGACCCAACATGTTATACAGATCCAAGTGATTGTTTGATTTGTAAAATATTACATTTTTACCTTTGTATTTAATTTGACCCGACTGCACGTTGGTGACTCACTTGTTTGTTTACTTAAGTAGTGTTTAATAGCATATTGAAGGAACTATTAGTAGCTAAATAGCTTCCTATCATAGAAAGTCAACACTTGGTCAAGTAGCCCTAACATGTCAACTACTTATCATAGTCATCATATTGCATCATACATTACACTTTAGCATAAAGTTTCCATATATAGAAATCCAGTCAAATGTTGACCAAAAAGTCAACTGATGAGCGAATGGTCAACCAATTGTCACATAGACACTTAGTTTCCACAATTAGCAGGCGTTCATTTAACATGTCAATACTACTAAGTAAACATCTAAATGTCCTTAGATTTACACATATATGCATGTTACATTATCACATAGGGTTCAACATGTCACATTTTCAAACTATCATTCAACTTAGGAACAAAGTTTCCTACTTTAGTAAGTTAGGAACTAAATCATGTTTTAGACCACATATTTAACAAAACACATGCATAACATCATTTAGGCATATATTCTATCAATTACTAATCCCTAGATCATCATACAATTGCTAAATCACAAAAGCCCCAAATTGACTTTTTGACTAAAAAACCCTAATTCGTCAAAATCAACTAAAACATCAAATTGATCATGCATAATTGTTCTAAACTTAGTTTAAACATGTTATCAACTAATCATCATCACAATTTTAATCATATGAACCCTAATTTGAAAGTTCCCTTTTGAAAAGCTTACTTTAATATTCCAAAATCAAAACTACTTTGTTTTACATAATTCCAATCATTAATACATGTTCATAGTTACAAATAATCATCATATATAGTGATTTGTTCTTAGTCTCATGAATTTAAACCGAAAAGTCATCTAAAATCAACATGCAGAAGTGATCTAACCTTGCTATGAATGTTTTGAGGCTAGGGGACACCTCTACACTCTTAATCTCTTCCGATTTCACTGTTAAAATTGAAAATTTCATCATCATTCACATCTCAACCTTAAACTTTATGAAATCTGAAATTAGGGCTCGATTAGAAGCTTACCGGATATGATGATGAAGCAAGAGGGGTCGTCGGCTGTTGCTGGGTCGCGAACTCCGGCGAGGGTGACGATTTTCGGCGAGGCAGTGAACAAGAGAAGATGGTGCTCTTTTTTTCTTTTTCTTCTGTTCGACGTCTAGATTGAAAAGGGAGGCCCCTTCTTATTTTTCTTTGCCGTTCAAAATTAGAAGCCCATATTTGGGCCTTTCCCCAATTCCAAGTAAAGCCCACCTACTCAATTTTTATTAGCCCAAAGCGGTCCAACTGAGACTTCTTTTTGCGGTCACCAATCGTTCTTGATTGGGTTTCATTCTAATCATGTGAGATTTTTATTTATTTTCATGAGAATTATTTACAGACGTTACACAAAACACACCATTAAAGCTAACTAAGATAAGTAACCTGTAAATATGATCAAACATCAAACTATTGACTTTGTTAATTGCAATATAGTTATACCCTAGTGAATTTTAACCTAATAATACCAATCAATCATTCTAATGTCCAAAAACCAAAATCATACATGAATTATACAATCATCATAACTTCTTGGTTAATACTAACAAATTTAGTCAAGCATATTCATTATATAACTCAAATCAGTAACAAACAGAAGATTATTAACAGTAGAAGTTGCAAACAAAGAACAAACAATCAAAACCAATGTATTAAACAAGCTAAAAACACCAACCAAACTTGCTAATCTTCAACCAAGCTCCAAAAATTGAATCTAGTCTCTTGTGGCTCATCCAAAATCGTATTAGGGATGCAAATTCTAGAAAACAAAACCCATGATCGACCGGTTGTAAAAGAAGTATTTATTTAGACCAGTTGTGATGGTTTGCTTAACTACATGGCAATTCGGAGTTGATATGATTTCCGAGCCACTTTAGTGTGCCATTGAAGGAGACTACAATTTCCATCCATTGAACTCAACTCAAATGATTTTGGATTCTATATTCAAGAAGACTACTACTACTATTGAAGTTGAAGGTTTTCTTCAGTTTCCATGGAGTCTGGATATGACTTTTTATCATAAATTTCCTATTCTTTCAAAGGCTGGACCTGTGATTTAGATTATGGCAATGGACAGTGATTTAGATTATGGCGATGGACAAGCATATCTTCGCTAACTGTTGTCGGGCACGTGGGTTAAACAAAGTTGATACTTATTTTATTGATTGGAAGAGGGTTTTAATTACCATATTAGTAACCTAGATTTATTAAGTAATAATTGCAGTAAAAGACAAACACAAAACATATTGTCTTTAATTCAGATATATTGGAAAACATAGTTACTTAGGTCTAAGAATCATACAATCAAATAGGTGCGCACACAAAATTAGAACGGTGATCGGTTTCTGGACTCCCATTTAGCCATTGGTGGCTATCTGATGAATGGTGCGTCTAGGTGGAATTTCGTCTCCCATAGTGGTAGAAAAAGAAAGTGGAGAAATATGTGAAAGGGGTGAAGAAGGTGTGTGCATTATAGAAACTGCCTTTGTCCCCTCTACTTAAGTACCCTCCTTGTCGTGCTAAGAAACTACAGACACCTACTGTGCAATTCTATATCTTTTTTACAAAATAATACACTGACTTGAACATGGCTTTACCTCCCAGTTTACCTAGATTCGAACAATGTAACAAGAGACAAAATACTAGAGGTCATTGGACATGCCAATACACAAAGTCAAAACTATCAATTGCATCAATTATGACCGAGAACTAATCCCAATCAATCAAAACACAACTAGAAAACCTTGGATAGCAATCAATTGGTTATATTACATGCAGTGTATTCAAACACAACAATCTTTTAACCTAATTAAACACAATCTACTAAAAATTTGTCCAAACACCGAGAACAAGCATAAAATCATTCAAGCATCATTATTCCTTGGTAGGTACTAACAAAATTAGCCAACAATAATATTTTTATTACCAAATTCGTTCATGAACAATACTGACTTTAGGGGTGTGTATGAATCGGTTTGGGTCAGTTTTTTGCTCAACTCAAACCCAAAACCGAAATTTTGGTTTTTGGACTTTCAAACTCATTTGGGTCTGGTTTTTTCGGTTTTGGGTTTTTCGGTTTGGGTTTGGTTGGGATTCGGTTATTTCGGTTTTTCCAATATTATCAAACAAGACAAGTGTACCAAGCTTGTGCTCAATATTAAACGAGCCAAAGAAGCAAGTCTAATATAAGAACTAAATGAGCAAATGGGCCAAGGGGTTTAAAGGGCCAAAATGCACACGTATCATACTTGAGGGTGTCTTCATTTATAGCTAGTCTCCCACGTTCAGACTTGATGCTAGCTT
>WOUH02000014.1:11440393-11480684 GCA_009936405.2 Stevia rebaudiana
TTACTGTATGTGTATATATATATATATATATATATATATATATATATATATATAGTGAAATCTAAAATCTTTTTTGCAATTTTGACTTTTGGTAGGTTGAATCAGCTCATGGTTCAGCACCAGTGCTATCATTGCTTGCGCCTTTGGATAGTTTATCACATGAATCATCATACTGGAAAGCTCCTTCTAGAACCTCATCTGTTGAGTTTGCAATTGTTCTTAACAGTCTTTCCAATGTCTCCGGTGTTGTCCTTATTATTAGTCCATGTGGCTTTTCAACATCAGATGCTCCTACTGTAAGTAATAATTTTTAAACATTATACTTTTATAGTTATATCTGTTAAGATAAAAGTTATCAAAATCCTCTAAAAACTTCATTTTTATCTTTTCTACACTTTGCTTTTTTAAGCAAGCCCATCTTGACCTAAACCCAATGTTATTGAAATCAGGATTAACACACAATTCGGTCACCCACCGTTGCGATTTCTCACCTAATCAGAGGCTAAAATTGGTCAAATATATATATAAGGAGTAAACTGCAGTTTCCGTCCCTGAGGTTCGCAAGGATTAACAGTTTCCGTTCTTAACGTTTCAACTCTTAACAGTTTTCGTCCTTATTGTTTCAACTCTTAACAATTTTCGTCCCTAGGGTTTCAAGTTTTAACAGTTTTCTGTAAAGGGTTTAGGGACGAAAACTGTTAAGACTTGAAACTTTAGTGACGAAAACTGGTAAACGTAGACTGAAAGTGTTAAAGCTTGTAAACCTCAAGGACCAAACTTGCAGTTTACTCAATATATATATTTGAAAAATTACATATGAAAATTACAATCTGATTAATCCCAAATAAACCTGACCAAACCTTTTTCGACCCGTTAGCCGAGTCATCCTGCAGATTTTGCCAGGATTATCTTAGAGAATATATTTTTGCAATGTTTTGGTTATTAAAAATTGGGAGATGTCTACTGCAGGTGCAAATATGGGCAAGTAATAAGATAGACAAAGAAGAAAGAAGAAAAATAGGAAAATGGGATGTTGGATCAATCATGACATCTTCCCCTGAACTTTATGGGCCTGAAAAGCCCAATAATATGACTCCAAGGCACATAAACTTTTCATTTCAAAGCCCGGTTGGTTGTCGCATCATCTGGATTAAATTAAGTATCCAGAAAACTGGTTCAACCTCTTTGAATTTTGACAATGGTTTCGATCTTCTATCTTTGGATGAAAACCCTTTTTCAAGGAGTTTGTCTTTAGAAAGTGATCCCTGTTTGCATGCAAAAAGAATTATTGTTGTTGGAACGCCTTTGAAGTTTGAGACACCGACACAAACTTCTTACCAAAGTGGTGTAAAAAGCTGGTTGGAAAGAGCTCCACCACTCAACCGGTTCAAGGTACGATACATACACTTGCAAGTTGTGTTGTAAAAATTGCTAGATGCTAGTCAGGCGGTGGGTACTGACTTGAATATATACACACATTCTGACTGACTTGACCAAATTTTTTTATAAAATTTGACTAATTCTGACCATTTTAACTGATTTTGAAAGACATTTACTGCCTACCGATTTTATGGCCGATTAGGTGAAATCGCAACGGTGGACCACCGATTAATTAACCCTGATTTTACACCACTTCTTACAAGTAATTCTTTGTCGGTTTTCAATTAATACTGATTTGTTGTCAAGTAATTAATACAAACACTTACAAGCATTGTTGTAAAAATCGCTAGGTGCCAGTTGGTCGGTGGGATGTTGACTCGATTAATCGGACTGGTATTTTTGAAGTAATTTTTTCAAACCTATATGTATATACACACATTTTGACCGATTTTGACTAACTTTGACAAATTAGGTGGAATCGCAATGGTAGACCACCGTTACTGATTACTCACCCGCTAATCCTGATTTTACAAAACGGCTTACAGATAATTCTTTGTTAGTTGTCAATAATTTTATTTTATATATTTTTGGTGGTGTAGGTTCCGATTGAGGCTGAGAGGCTGATTGGCAACGAGCTCGTATTGGAACAATACTTGTCTCCAGCTTCACCAATGCTAGCAGGGTTTCGGCTTGATGGGTTTAGTGCAATAAGACCGCGAGTTACACATTCACCGTCATCATCAGTTGTTTGGGAAGATAGATATATATATACAGCTGTACTTTACCTTCAAGTATCTGTTTTACAGGTACTTTCTATAACCACTAACATCTTACCGTCCATCATATAGATCGCATGACTATAAATTTGACTACATAGTCATGAATTCGACTTCCTGAGTAAATTACTCAAATTAAAGATTCACCCAAGTGATGAAATTCGGGTATGACAAACCGTCTATGGGCGTTTACCGCTTGATCCACATACGACAATGATTTATTTGTTAATCTACCTTGCTAGATATTTTATTAATTTTTTAGTAAACTTCACTTTTCGTCCCCGAGGTTTGCAAGTCTTACAGTTTCGATTCACCTTTAACAGAAATAGTCCCTAATGCTGAATTCTATCCAGTGTTCATGTAGTTCCCCCCTCACGTGTCTCTCATGTTAGGGGTAATATCGTCACTTTTTCTTTTTGACTCATTGAAGAATGCTTCAAAACCCTAAATTCGAGAGGAGGGGGGTGGGGGATTCAACATCAGGGACGGTCTCTGTTAAAACATGAAACGTTAGGGACGTTTTCTGTTAAAAATGGACTGAAACTGTTAAGACTTGCAACTTTAGGGACGAAAACTACAGTTTACTCTTAATTTTTTATTTAATTGTTATTATTATTATTATTATTGATCGTGTTTTTACAGGACATGGGGAACATGGTGGTAGTTGCAGAATGCCGGTTACCGGAGGTGAAGACCGGTACACCCATGTACTTTGACTTTCCTAGACCGTTGACCACACGTCGTGTCTCATTTAGACTAGTTGGAGACGTTGCTTCATTTACAGATGATCCTGCGGATCTTGACGATTCTTCGGACCTTCAAGGCCCATTGGCCACGGGCCTTTCTCTATCAAACCGAATTAAATTATATTATTACGCGGATCCGAATGAGCTTGGGAAATGGGCCAGCCTTTCTGCTGTTTAGATACTACGTGTGATTCTGTACATCAAATACTCATTCATTGTTGTAATCTTGTCTTGATAATGGGGGATTTTTTGTTTCTTTTTATTCTTTCGTGCTGAGTGTAAAACCCAAATGAAACAAATATCCTTTTCAATTTCACCAATTTAGTGTTTGTTTCGTGCTCAATTTAGTGTTTGTTTTGTGGGTGTGACGATGAATGCAAGTGTTTGTTTTACTAGTCTATAAGAACATCAATAATTGTATGGTGATTTCATGTAAAAATGCTAATACACACTGTTAGACTGACTAAACTTTTTTCTTCTTTCTGAAATTACAAAGTCGTGGTTGGTCAATCAAAACAAGTATACCTACCAAAACAATTAAACATACCAAATAAAAGACTTACTTTCATAAATTCAACATATTAATTAAAAACTGTAATTCATAACTTTTGTTTTTTTTTTTAATAAAGATTACCCCTTCAAAATTCCTTCTTTTTAAGTTGAGCTTTGTTCATTTGACCCATAGAAACCCTTGTTAGTCACAACTCACAAGGTTCCCATTGTGGTTTGTGATAAAAGCGAAGTAAACATCAAGGGGTTTTATACCTAAACCACCTGGAGACCAAACATCCAATTAGCAAACCTTATGATGAACAACTACCAAACACATTCTTCAGCAAAAACCTTGGGAAAATGACACAATACTACTTTCTAATAAAACAATCTCAAGACACGATATTATCAACAGTAAGGTGAGAATCAATGATCTAACAAATCTATAATTTTTTCGCAAGAACTCTTTGTAGATGAAAAGCTACGCCTTGATTTCCATTAAGTAATCTTTTCTGTAAGAAACAAGCAGTTAACTGCCTTAAAAGCGTCTCTAGATACGAATGCAAGCAGCTTTTACGGTCTTTCAAGTGTGGATTTGTAGACAATATAATGGCGTTTACTGCATCCGCCACTTTCTCTCTATGTGATTTTTCTAGAAGATAATCGATTGCTAATTTATTTGTCTCTCCATATGCCAACAAAGCAGCACAGTCCTACAAACAAATAATCCTATTCTCAAAAACTAAACATAAAAAAATTAATAATAATAATAATAATAATAATAATAATAATAATAATAATAATAATAATAATAATGATTACATTAACAAGATCTACATAGCGATTCAATCTACTAAACTTTTCGAAATGAGTCCTCCCATAATCCATAGCTTCCTCTAGATGTCCAACCTGAAAAATTAAAAAAAATAGATCAATCAAGATTTCCATAGACAAAAGATGCAATACAAATATAAATAAATAAGTAAATAGTCTAATCTCCTTAATGGACACATGTAATCATTACTATAAGTAGTGTCGTAAAAATCTTTACGCGAAGTTGGGCGGTGGGGTACCGACTAGCGATTAATATGATTGGAAATTTTTATACGTGATTTTTCAAACTTTTTATATACATCGATATGAATATAATACTTCAAAGTTTACATAGATACTCTAAAGTTCACAGAGTATGGTTCAAACATAAACAATTAGACTTAAACATAACAAATCAAATTCCTAAAAGTTTAAAAGATTAACACATGTGAAATTGATTTTGACCAATTTTGACCGCCTGCCAACTTTAGCCCCTTATAGGTGAAATACCAATGGTGGGTGACCAATTAGTGACTATCGCCAAGTAATCATTATTTTAACAATACTTCCTATAAGTGTACACTGAAGGTAGTGCAAACATCATTATGATCCTTAATACAGTTAAATGATTAATAACATCACCAACGTTTAAAAGAAAAAATCATTTACCCGAACTAGTTCGATGAACTTTTGACAATGCAACATAAAACAAACGGCTGATGTCTCGTCCTGTAGATTGCCAATTTTCATGAAAATCAACCAATAGTATATATACAACATTTCACATAAATGCATGGATGAACTCCAAATTTGCACTTGAATAAAAGAAGACGAGATTTGATACAATAGTTATCAAAGTCACCTAAAATATCAACATCCTTTAATGAATTAGACTCTTTACCTTAACAGTCTCAGGATACCACTCATGTAGATTATGAAATGCATCATCAATTTGACCATCCATAATTAGCTTCAAAAATGAAAAAAAAAAATTTAATAAATAAAAAAAAATAGTTCAAGTCAAGTCTATTATTAAAGCTACAAGTAACATGATGAATATAGAAGTCAAAACTGCAAATCCATCAATAGTAGGATGACCTATAGTTAGATATATACATATATACACACGCATATATAATGATTTATAACAAAATCTCAAACGTTATCACGGGCATACCTTTCGAAGAATTTTTCTATGGTTTAACGCGTACATGACATGCTCATTGATCCCATTATCATGAAAACCAGAAACAGGAGGAACTGAAGTTAAGTTAGCCTCGTCAAATACATTCAGGGTTTCCTCATAACCATAATGTTGTAAGTAGGAACGAACAATTCTGATACAAAATAACATTTTAAGGAGCAGTTTATCCAATTGCATACGCAATTTAACTTTCTAATATTAACACAACCAAAAAATGAAAAGGTTTTGTAATGATCAGAAAAAGCAAGAAGATAAGATTAAACAGAATAAAGAAAATGCACGAAATAATTTAAACGAATTAACAAAACAGAACACTTGGAATTTTCAGAAATGGTCATCGGAAGTCAAAACAGTCAAATAATCGAATTCTAGTAAGACACGTACCCATAACTTGCTGTTTGTGGTATATTTATTCTTTCAATACATGTATGTTGTTTTGCTCTTTGAGTTGCTTCATATGACTGTACACCAATACATGCATAAAAAATTGTGGCAAAAATATTATGATATTATATATCAGAATATAAAATAATTATCCATATCATTTTGAATTCTTTAATTGCACATTTTAAGCATTTTAGTGTTTCATCACAAGGTTAACAAGTTTATAATAAAAGATCTATTGTTGACAATATAAATGTTACAAAATAAGTCATTGTTGGTTAAATGTATAATAAATTATACATGATTTGACATATGTTTGCATTTGTTGACTTTCTAAGCTATCTCAAGCAAAGCATTATTTAGAAAATAAATGTTAAATAAATTTATTAATAAATGATGTTGAATCTCATCTGTTACCTTGAGGTCATAGCGAAATGGATCTTTACCAAAGTTGACACTCACCCTGTAAGACAACAAACTGTTTTAACAAGATAACCAAATCACAACCATCCAATTCGCCATATGTTCAAAACAAAAACATATTTCAACACATATAGTGAACCCATCATGACTAACAAACATTTACTTTGAATCAGACAGCATATACTAGATTGTAAAAAAAACTCAAATATATTTTTTTTAAAATTAGGTCTTGAAAAGTAAACACAAGCAACAAACTTACTCCTCATTCTGACTGTGGACAGCAATTGTAGGATATAAACGACCTTTTACATCTTTCTCAACTGTTCCAACTACTTGACCATTCTTCCTAACATCAACAACATAAAGTTAACAGATTTCTTTAAAACTTCTAAAAAATGACCATCTTATGTAAAAAAATAAACAAAATTACGTGAAAAATAGCTCCTGTGAAGCATAATTAATACCACCACCAACTGTATCACCAGTGGAATAAGTTGGACCAAAAGATTCTCCTTCTCCATGTCCACGATAAAGCAATCCATCATCCCCATGATATCCATAACTGTTAGGTTCCCAACTGTCATACAAAATGTCAAACATTTGGAAATTTATGAACACAAACCAGAAATAATCAGTTGATTCACAAATCACAACCAGTTATTGCATACATACCCAGGTTGTCTGCACATATTGAAACCCTTAGTGGTGAATCCAATCGCGATGTTACCTTTTGCGCCAGCATTTTTGACATAAATCTCGAAGTAATATAAAAGACGCTTGATCGGTGCTGGAAAATTGGCCTGAACAACACCGACATCGTGGTCATGTAAGTTAACGGTCGGATACTGAACCGATAACTTATCCGGCAATACGATCGCGAACCCACCGGAACTGTTCGTGGTATCGAGTTCCGTCGGAACAGGTTCCTCCTCTTCTTCGTCTTCATTATCTGAATTTGTCATTTCAATATCTTTTGCATATGAAGCAGATGCCCTCTTGGACTTTAATCTCCATAACTCCAAGAAATACGAACCTACTAGGTCTTGTTGATGCTGCATCTGTTCAGAATCGTCCACCATTTTCCTAATCTTCGAGCGAGAACACGTTATCGGAGTTTGAAACCCTAGAAAGTGAATGAAGGATTTAACCGCAGATCAAACAACAAATATATCAACAACGCTGTTTGATTCCTCCGTCAGTTGCTAATTGGTGATACCAATTGGATCGTCTTTCAGGGCTTCGATTTTAGGCTTATGGTTATTGGGACACAGAGAAACCGCAACTTTTAATAAATCCCTGATTTTTTTATGTTTATATTATTTTAAAATATTGTATTTTTGTAATCATCATCGTCGTACTCAGTATATTATACATAAAGGTAAAGTCTGAAAAGAATAAGATGAAGACAAATTTTATCTCTACACCATAAGAATATAGAGGATGCTCCGAAAGATATCATCGGCCCATTATGCCTGATTAACCGTCAACGCAACGCTTTTAACATTATTTTCACAAAAATAGCTAAAATAACATTAAAACTAGTGCAATTTTACTTTTTCCCTCGAGAGTCCACACATATATACATTATATACGCAAACGAGGTGAATTGTATTTTTGTATAAGTGTTATATGTGGAAAAAAAAATCTCCTAGATATCCCTTTGAAAAATCATGCATTGTTGTTTCCGACCATATCAATATGGTTGTCGGCATCGCAGTTACGATACATATTTCTACTCTAGTGTTGGAAATCATACTTCTATAGCCATTGCGAGACTATGGATAGAAAGAATAAAATGAGAACCGGTTTAGTCAAAATTGTATTTTAAGAGAATTATTTTGTAAATCGACACTTTCTGAATTTGTCCTAACATTTACCTTTATTTTTTGTCAAGTTTTTAACATTAGTTATTTATAAAATATACTTTTAATAAAGCTTGTGTTGATCAACGCTTTTAACGGTGAGAGTGTTGGTCGCTCACTGTCTTAACAAATTCTTTTTCTATATAAGCTTTGAGTGATGTCAATATACACAATATATACACATAGAAAAGATGTAATGCGTTGGCTAACATAAAGGTCTACTTAACCCCTTGTTAAAGTTAAAAAAAACAATAAAATACTAATATTATAAATAATAGTCATAATACAAAATTTTATTTCCATTTAAGATCACTTTGTCTTCCCCTATAGAAAAGGGCCATGGAGTAAACATACTTTCTTCAACTAATAATATTATTATTCATATAAAAATAATCTCAATCTTCAACAAGGTAACCTCAGATCTCGTCTTTCTGTTTCTTCTTCTTCTTCACACACAGATTCAGCAAATCACTTGAAGTTGATTTTCATGGCGAAGAATTGGGGCTGGAGAGCTGTTGTTGTGTTCATATGGTTCTTCGCTACCACTTCTACAACTCAAGCTATCTGGTTAGACTTACCTGATTCAGGAACCAAGTGTGTCTCTGAAGATATTCATAATAACGTCGTTGTTCTTGCTGATTATTCGGTCATCAACAATCAAGAGGACTCTCATCTTCACCCAGCTGCCACAATTTCTGTTAAGGTAAGCATCGATCTAGGTCTTCTTCGATGATTTTGATGCGAATTGTTGTTAGCAGTTGTTCTCTGGATCTTGATCTCGTTGACTTGGATGAGTCAAATGGAAGTTGATAATCTAATGCGTGTTGATTTAGCTTAGCAGGAATAGCTTTCGTCTTTGTTATTGAAACGATTCTATATTGAGTAATTGGTTAAAGTAGAATCTAAATCGATGGAATTAAAAGGGGTAAATGTTGATTAATGACACATGATATTCATCTGATGATATGGTACATGTAATAGGGGTGTTTGGATGCAATAATAGGGTTGTTTGGATTAGTCTTACTAAGAGGTTATCTGATGATTAGTTTCTAGTGTTTGGATTTTGCTTTAATTAGAAATTGGGTAAGATAATTAGATTGACATTAGCAGCAACAAATCTGAATATCAAATGGAAGTTACTTCTTTTAATTTTGTTATCTATTGTTTCCTTAAATAGTTGATGTCAAATGCTTCACTCCAACAAAAGTAAGATTCCATTTGGTTAATGTGATTCAGTGAAATTGTATTTGGTATTGGAAAATATTCCATCCAAAATTGTGTTTAATTGTATTTGATTCTTGGTTGTTACGAAATGTTATGGCTTTAGTTTAGGTGTATGGAATTTGCGATTTGATTGCTATTGGGGTTGAGTTTTGATGTTTACTGTTTTCCAGATATATATCATGCATATATTTGGTAAATTCAATGTTTTTAAATGATTGTATCATGAGAGTTGTGTGAAAAAAATAATGGATGTTACATTTTCAAAGGTAACTTCGCCATATGGAAACAATCTACACAATAAAGAGAACGTGACTCATGGTCAATTTGCATTTACAACTTCAGAATCAGGCAACTATTTGGCATGTTTTTGGGTAAGTGGGAATCATCATGCTGGAAGTCGTCTGACCGTTAGTCTAGATTGGCGAGTTGGTATTGCTGCAAAAGATTGGGAGTCTGTTGCAAAGAAAGAAAAGATTGAGGTTACTGTTTTAATTTTTTTATTATTTTGTTGCAATCTGAATAATTTTTTAGTAACCATAGAGGTTTAATGGGGCGAGTTTGGTAATGGATTTAAATGGGTTCAGGTCAAATGGATCATTTTTTACTGTCAAGGTGGGTTAACTTGACTAACACTTTTTTGTTTCTATTTTTTTAAATTTTGTAAGTAGTTAATGTATTTAATATGATTACCAAAAACTTTATATTAAAATATAAACGATTTAATAGTTTGTAAGCATTTGAATACACTTCAACCCGTTTAACTTGTTCAAGCCGTTTCCTTTACAACTATTCTTTTGAATTTTTTTAGTAAAATGCAGCTCATATTAGTTAATTCCTATAAGCGGGACTGAAAATTATAATATCAGATACACCCATTTTCAGAACTATGACATTTATACCCTTTCCTTAAAAAATGCATTAGGATTTAGGACATTAGAGTTTTGAGGGTAAGGAGAAAGAAAAGGGTATAATGGTCAAGTTGTAAACGATTCTTCCACAAGAAGAAACTTATCTAATACTTGAAAGTTTTTTATTGTATCACACACGGTTAAACACCACTAGTTTGAGAGAAGAGATTTTGAGATGTGGAAATTGGTATAATTGTTGTTGTATTAGTTGTTAATTCTCAAGTACATTAGATATAATTAAAGCAGGCTGCTTTTCGGTTTCTTTTTCTTGATGGTCTGCATACAGCATACATATTTGAAATTGCATCTAATCTCTGTGCTTTGATACATGTTTCCTAACAAAGACTTCTGTTGATTGTGATTATGTTTATGTTTTATTTTTGGCGCCTAAAACTAAAAATAAAATTGTTGCCAGAAGAGGTCAGATGGATTGAATGGCAAAGGGTAGTGTTAATGTATACAACATTTTATTGACAACTAAAAATATTATTGAATTGACTTATTGCCATAGCTTTTGTTATCATATTTAATAAGATAATTGTTTATTACACACATATCTGCAAATTGGAATTTAATAATCTGAACTAAAATTCACTTAGCTCTAATAATCCATGTTAACAAATTGGCTAATAGCACTCGAAACTCCAAACTGTGACTCATTCTACTTGGTAATTTTATTTTGGGATGAGGTGTCTATCAATCATGGATCCTATAGGTTTTTTCATTGAACTACGTCAATTTCTTAATGTGGTTGATGATTTCTTGAATATTTGACCTTGTGTTGTTTAGTAAAGTGTAATTTGCGTCCCTCTGCCTTATCCTTCCCCACCCACCCCTCTCTCTCATCATATTGATTATTCGACATCACAATTTTGCTTCCTAAGTCTATGATTTCATTCTCTCGTTTTGATTCATTTTTAGTTGACGTTTCTTAAATAGACATTTATGCCAATGACCTTTTGTAACATGAGTCTCCCTTATTTCAACCTTATTTCTTCTTCTTCCTCGTCCTAGCTCCAACCATTTGCAGATCCGACGGAAGTTTCGACTAGACGCCACCCCCTAAAACAATAAATTTCAACCGGTTGGGATGTTTGAAATTTTGACTCGTTTCATGTAATCATATCTACACATAGTTTCAAATAAAATCCAGTATTTAAATTAACATGCCACAACAATTATACTCACATTAGTCAACATTAGTTTCAAACAATCAAAACTACCTTTAACAAACTATATGATTTGTACAAGCTAAAATAAAAATTAGATCTTGATGAAACTCATATGAGGTTGAACTATTTCATCACACAATTAGCCCACTGTCATCGTTCAACATCACACCCACGTCCCGTCGTCAATCAGCGTGTCAACCAACAGGCCAACCACCCGTTGAAACAGTGCCATCAATCAGAAGTTTTAGAACAAGTGAAGGCTTTGATGGATAGTCCACACGTCACAGGTATGTATCCAAGGACGGATCTTTACAGTTTAACCCAAATTAGATTTTGATTTGTGGTGACTGTATGATCTTTGGGTTTTGATCTTTAATCTTGTTGAACATTGTTGTAGCTTGAATGCGGCTGACTACAAGTGTATAGCAGCTCCGCTGACATTTTCGGTTGTTGTTTGAAGTTCTGGAATAACTTCGCGTGGCGGGGATAGGTTGAAGTAGGAAGAACTGGTTGAAGGCAAATGTATTTAGGGGTTTTTGATGTAGAATTTCACTCATGTAATGGCTTTTTTAATATGAATTTACCCCATAATATGTATGTAAAGGGTTTCATAATTATGCATTGTACATAAATGTATGTATTTTCTAATCTTCGAAATCTTTAACCTTTTAACATATGAATTTTTAAGCTTTAAACTGACGAACTAGTTGTATAACCCATTTGGAAGGAAGACACTTGAAACATGGACTCAACCGTGTATTTGAAAAAGGCGATGGCCCCACGGGCATAAATGTATAACTGTCTTTTAGCACTCTATATAACATCTCACTGACGAAAGGGATGTGATTCACAAAAATCATAAACACGAGAACTCAGCTGACAAATTTAACGGGATGAGGGCTCAATGTGTAGTTTGGGAAGCCTTCTCTATAGTGCCATATAGGTTCAAAGAATTTTTTTACCAAGCAACACAAAGGGATGATGTGAAGGCAATGGTTTATTTTATCATTATTTGTAACCGTTAAGTAACAAGGTTGTAACATGTGCATATGGCATAATTGACATAATTAGTGGTTTTCATATCAATGCAGTTGGTGGACTATAGACGGGAACATTATGCGTATTACGCATAGAGTACGATATTTTTGTTTGTTAATCAAAGGTCTAAAAATGAGCATTTTTGGCAACAAGACAAAAAATATAAATACGGTGGGTACAGTAGACCCGAAACACATTTTGTTAGATTGGGTTTATATAAATGTTCAAGACGTAAATAGATTGTATGGTGGGCATGCGATGTAAGTGTTCTTAGATGGTTCTCTACAAGGCCAGGTTCATGCCCCGATACCTGACGACCAAATCCCCGTCCTGATACGTGACACTACGAGAATGATGAAACCCGAGATCTTAGTGTTAGTAGATGGTTCTCTAAAAGACCATGTCCTCACCCTGATACGTGACGCTGCAAGAAAGATAAAACTTTTTTTTTTTTTAATCTTCTTATTATGTGACCAACAAATGTATTTTACTTATGTCAATAACTACCACCTCCCTTTTGGAGGTCAATGCATCAACATATGAGATGAGATCCCCTGCCCCTCGTACAAGTAAATGATAAATTAGCAAAAAATATATATTTTATTGGCTGCTGTAGTTTACGCATGATTTTATTTAGGTTCCCTATATCTTTTGCCAAAAATTATCAAAATTCTTCATTAGTGCCGGTTAACTCAGCAATTCACTTCTCGTTCTGCTACAAACTCAAAGTTGGGCATCAATGGCGACATCATCAGAATCAAAGTTTCCAGGGAAATCGGATGAAGAAATCGAAGAAATGCTTGATCGAATGCTTACTCGATTGGCACTTTGCGATGATCCCAACCTCGAAAACTTGCTCGCCAAGCTACTTCCTATAACCATTTCATCGCTTTCTCGTCCATCCTCTGCTGTCAGGAACAAGGTATCTTCACTCAAATCAATCTTCTTATCTATCTCGTGAATTTCGTTTTTTGGTATTATGTTATTCACTGATTTTGTATCAACAATATCCTTAAGGACTTTGCATATAAACGAGTACTTAGGTTAAACATCCAAAATCCAAATTCCTCTAAAATCTAGGAGTATACTTTTACTAATTAGACTCTCTTGATGGTTTGTGACAAATGTTTGGAGTTTTTTGTTACTGATTGTGCATTCCTTCGAACATTTCCGGAAATTTTAAGTCTTCATTAGCAGGATTATTACATTCCAGCTATGTTACTACTACTCGTGGTACCTATATCTTTTATGCGAATTATGCCAACTTTTAGATCTAGACATTTCTATGTACATGTAAAGATGGATTAGCATTTTTCTTAAATGGTTCAACATCATAAAACATTTTGGAAATTGATCTTAATGTAATATAACTTATTCTAAAAGTAGCTGTTTTAACCATGTTATGAAATTGGTACCACATAATTTCTTTCATATACATCACCTTCTAAATTGAGCATTCATTTCCCTATTCTATATAGGTAAATTTTTTATATTTCAAAATAGAGTGTGGTGCATAATATTATTGTAGCAACGTATCATCCAATTTGATATTAAGGTTAACTAGGTTACTGAGTAGCTTAACTTAAAGTGCTTCATGTGATCAAAGTTTATTATTTCTAGTTGATTTGACTTTAAGTTTATTTATACTTTTAAGACAATTGTGGACATATTCTGTTAGATATTGACATTTTGCTGGTAACAATAGGTGTTGGAGATTTTAGGGCATGTTAACAAGAGAGTTAAACACCAACAACAGATAGGTTTACCATTGGAAGAGTTGTGGCAGTTGTATATGGAAGATAATGCTGCTTTAATGGTTAGAAACTTCTGCATTGTGTATGTCGAGATGGCATTCGATCGCGTTAGCCAAGAGGTCTGTATTATGGTTTTTTGTTGCATAAACTGAGAAGTTGTTTACATATGTTTCTGAAATTATCTTTCTTGTAAATGATTACATTTAGAAAAAGGAAAATATCGCACCAGCTATGATTGCTAACATCTCAAAGCTTCCTCCTCAACACCAAGATATAGTATTGAGAATAGTCTCAAAGGTATGTTTTACTACTCTTTACTAAACATTTTTGTCAATTTAGTTTTTTTTTTATGTTTTTGTTTTTTTCAGTTTTGAATCTTTAAAAGGAAAACCTGCATAGTGACATTAAATTAGACTCCACTTTTTTCTATTTTAATCTTATATTATAAACTTTCTAGTTATCATATGTACATTTCCGTCATTGGTTTAGGTGATCGGTGAATGTCACTCGAGCAAAATTAGTGATGAAGTTGCTGCAAAGTATCGACTCATTAGTGGGTCTCAAGACAGGGAGATATTTGTTGAATTTTGTCTTCAAATGCTATTATATCAACCACCATCCGTCAGGTTTGTATCCAATATTCTTTAATGCGCTTATTTTTCTTATTGAAATAGATATCATCATCTTCATCATGAATTCTATTATATTATCCCAAATTTCAGCGGGGGATCTTCACCTGGACTGTCAGTTTCTCAATGCAATCGTGTGTCGGGGAAGACTCCACTGAATCATGAAATGCTTCTAATTAGAAAGGTGAAGCTGGTGGAATGTTTAGCACTTATCCTGTTTTTTTAATTTATTTGTTTTTTAATTTTTTTTAAAGTTTCATTTATATTTTATGATTTTTTTTCACCTCATTTTCTGTTTTGTAGTTGGGTTTGTTGAATGTTCTAGATGTCTTGGATCTACCGGCTGAACTTTTATATCCTCTCTATGTTGCTGCATGTGCAGACAGGTACTCGCTTTGTTATTAATTGTAATCAAATGGAGTATTAATTACTTTAATTTTGTATTGACAAGTTGTTGTTGGCTATCTAATGGCTAATAACGAATTTTTTTTTTGTGCATTGTTTTTTTCAGACACGAGCCTGTAATAAAAAGAGGCGAGGAACTTTTGAAGAAGAAAACTTCTGGAGTAAATTTAGAAGATGTCAAACTGATAAATAGGCTGTTTTTGCTATTTAATGGTATGGAAAGTTGAACCGTATTGCTATCTGCCTGAAGGACACTTGAGTATCTTCTTTATACTTTGGCAGTAGTTGTCTGCTCTTTGCTAGCATTTTAATATAAAAACTTATTAATACGTGCGTCAACATCTCAAAATTATTATCCTACTTTCAAATCTGTCTGTTTAAATACATATTGTTTGCATAGTTTTTTGGATGTAGATAAATAGTACAGTGAAGTATAAGTTAGCATACTAGCATCTTGATCAAATATAAGATTCTGTGAAAGTGAACCCTTACAGATTGATTTTTATTCTCTCATTAATTATCACACTTTTTCGAGAACCATTTTGTCATTACAAATTGATTAGGATTTGTTATGCATTTAACTGTTCACGTACCATTTTTTTGGTCAGATTACTTATCTTAACTGTTAGTGATTTCACCAACTTTTTGAAGTTCTTGTCACATAATTAAGAGACTATAGGGTAATCTTAAATGGACATAATTTTTTTTATGTTATTAATTTTTTATTTGTGCAGGGACTGTTGGAGCTGAACATATTGCTCCAGATTCAAGAGTCAGTCCTGGAAATCCTGTTTTAAGAGTGAGGCTGATGTCAGCTTTTTGCAGGTCGGTCACAGCTGCAAATAGTTTTCCTTCAACTTTACAGTGCATATTTGGTTGCATATACGGTATGTGTGTTTTAATTTCTACTTTTTTATTTTCTCAACCTCCAAATTTTTATTTTTTTTTGGGTTGTTTACATGCATCCATGTAGCTTCCTTCTATGTAGATTGTTAAGGCGTAAGATTGGCTTCTGACTTTATAGCAACATGTGAAGCTTACACAAACATACCTTGGTGTAATTAAACTGAAACCTTTATAATGTGGAGATCTTGTTATAAAAAGTTGGGTTATGAGTCAATTGTTATAGCAATAGCATTAGATGATATTTTGATAACTGTTACTATTTAACAAACCTAACATATGAACTATTATGCATATGAATACCTATATACATGGTTATTATTTTTGTGTTCATGTAAAAGATCAAATGAGAAAATGCCTCCTATAAACTGTTAAGTCTCATGATTTCACATATATATTATTGGGGTTTTTGATGTTAAAAATGTGAAAAACATTGTTTTATAGGAAATGGCACCACATCAAGACTGAAGCAGTTAGGAATGGAGTTCACTGTATGGGTTTTTAAGCATGTAAGTGATTCTTCTTATCAAATTACTTTAGATAACTTCTACATTGTTCCCACATATTGTTATTAAATGACACCACTTAAAGAGACGAATTTCTGCTCCATACAATTAAAAAAATAAACATTTCAAAGGAATTGAAGGTTATTGCTCTAGGTTATGTTTACTTGAAAATGCTTGAAGTTTTTTTTTTTTTATTTCATTACCTTAAAAATATATAGGCCAAAATTGAGCAACTCAAACTAATGGGCCCTGTTATACTTAGTGGCGTTCTCAAGTCCCTTGATGGTTATACTGGTTCAGAATCAGGTATCTTTGTAAAAGTCTTTCGCGTCAATTAAATATATATTTTTTAATCTGTTTATATGCTTATCTTTTGGGTGGTAACCATGGGAATTTTACAATCTTTATTTTTAATTTTTTATTTATCATAGATCCAATTGCACGTGCGACCAAAACCTTTGCTTACCAAGCAATTGGGTTGCTTGCAAAGCGCTTGCCTCAACTTTTCAGGTCTCATTTTTTATTTATACTTTTTCCCCACAGTTTACTTTGTTTTAGTATCATCTACTTATTTAGTAACATGATGATGTATTCTTATTCTGCAGAGATAAAATTGATATGGCTGTTAGGCTTTTTAATGCTCTGAAATTAGAATCTCCATCTAATCGCCTTATTGTTCAAGAAGCAACCAACTCTCTTGCTGTTGCATATAAAGTATTACTTTATTTAACTGTCTCTTCTTTTTCCTCCCTGTTCTTAAATCTAAATTTTGTGTTCATTGATTGTTAGGATGCACCGAAAACAGTCTTAAATGATCTAGAGTCACTTTTGCTGGAAAATTCTCAAGTGGTACAATCCTTAAACATGCTAATTCATCATCTCTATTTTATTATTATTATTATTATTATTATTATTTTTTATTATTAATTATTTAATATTTAAATCCATTATTATGTTATTATTTAAAGGAACAAGGTGAAGTTCGCTTTTGTGCGGTGAGATGGGCGACAACTTTATTTGATTCACAGCATTGCCCGAGCCGATTTATCTGTATGCTTGGCGCGTCAGACAGTAAACTGGATATAAGGTTTGTTAACCGTTATATATGTATCTATTCTTCAATTTATATTAATTTATTATGCGCATTTATTTAAATATATTTACAGGGAGATGGCATTGGAAGGTCTTTTTCTTGGTAAAGATCAAGGAAGATTCACTAGTGAAACATCAAGTTTCAAGTACCCTAAACTTACAGACATGCTAAACTATATTGTTAAACAACAACCTCAATTGCTAGAATCTACTGAAATAAGGGAACAACGGCTTCTTTTTTCATCACAAACATATGTTGCTGCAATAAGGTTTTTGTTACAGTGTTTTGAGGAACAAAAAACTGCAACAGAAACAACTCCTGAGTTTGTGTCTTCATTAGGGAACATGTGTTTACTGTTGGAACATGCAATGGCGTATGAAGGTTCTGTTGACTTGCATGCTACTGCCTCTAAAGCTTTAATCAAAATTGGATCTCACTTTCCAGAGGTATATTATTTGTACTTCAACTGTTTTTCTTTTCTTTTATGGTAACCACTTTTCATTCAATCTTAGATGTTAGCATCGCGATACGCAGTTCGAGTACCATGGTTAAAGAAATTACTAGCTCATATGGACTTAGATACACGAGAATGTGCGGCTCGCCTACTTGGAATCGCGTCTTCTGGTCTTCCAATATCTGCTGCGTCTGATCTTATTCATGAACTGATTTCATCAATCAAAGATTCTGTGAAGTCAAGGTTTGTGCGATCGAACGTAATGAATTATTTATGCTTATATGTATCGTCTTTCTCATAGTTACTGGTTGGGTTAAACATTGTTCATCAGGTTTGAAATACAGCATGGAGTGATATGTGCTCTTGGATATGTAACCGCAAACTGTTTGTTGAGAACACCTACTGTAAGTCACCTCAGATCTTGAACCCTAAACCTTAAACTAAACAAACACACATACTCAGTATAATCTTGTTCATAACTGTTTTGCAGATCACAGATTTATTGTTTCAAAACATACTCAAATGTCTAGTTGATGTTGTGAATTCTGAGACTGCTATATTAGCTTCTGTTGCAATGCAAGCGTTAGGTTATATTGGGCTTTGCTCTCCACTCCCAAAATTGGATCACGCCTCTAGCACAGGTGAATTTGGAATTTTTTTTTTAATTTAAAACTATAAAAACTATTTCTAATTCTTTTTATGAGATGATGTTCTGTCATTAGTGTATGAATTTGGAAATCTTTTATGTGAGTCCAACTATATTCTGATTTTTTGAATTTCAGATGATGTTCTGGCATTAGTGCGTGAAAAGTTAAGCAAGATTCTTTCTGGTGATGATATCAAAGCAAATCAAAAGATTATTCTATCGTTGGGGCATATGTGTGTGAAGGAGTCATCTTCTACCATTATCAGTGATGCACTTGAGTTAATCTTTAGTCTTGCCAGGTCTAAGGTAGATCATGATTCTGTTTTGTAAATCCTTTGTTATCACAAGTTTTAGAGAAAACTGAGAAAATTACTACCAACTAATCAAATTTTTGTAATATTTTTCTTGACTTTTAGTTATAGAGTTAGAAATGTTAAAAAAAATACAAAAAAATATGCAGCTTAAGAAGTTACGTGTATGCAGCTCACAAAGTTACTTATACGTAACTCATACTACATATATGTAGCATACAAGTTACATATATATATGTATAACGTGAGCTACTTATTTGTTTTCAAATTCTATTTATTTCTAGTCTTATAATCAAAAGAAATGAAAAACAAAACTGACAAAAAGAATTTGATTGCTAATGGTTGTAATTGGTTTTCTCTATATGTATTGAGGCATGCTCAGTTAAGAACTAATATTTGTTAGAACCGAAAGAATCATTTATAGCCACAAGTTTTTTTTTAATTTAAAATTCAAGTAGTGGGAAGTTATTTTTATGCCCTTAAATCATGTGATCTAGAATGGTTCTTTAGTTCTTAACAATTTTTTGGTTCTCATTTTAATACAACCTTATATATATCTATCTATCTATCTATTTATTTTGTGAAAACTCAAAGTTTAGTTTCAATGGAGCAGGTTGAGGACATTCTATTTGCTGGTGGTGAAGCTCTTTCATTTTTATGGGGCGGTGTTCCAGTGACTACTGATATTATCCTGAAAACCGACTACAGTTCGCTCTCCATGACATCAAACTATTTGATGGCGGATGTATCATCAGTTGGGCCGACATCTAAATTTATTGGGCTTGACGGAAATGAAGATTATCATGTAACCGCTAGAGATACGATTACTAAAAAGCTCTTTGATGGTTTATTGTACAGTACCAAAAAAGAAGAGCGATGTAGTGGAACTGTTTGGTTAGTATCGTTGACAATGTATTGCGGTCGCCATCCATCAATTCAGAAATTGCTTCCAGATATCCAGGTATGGTATGATCCATTGTATCAATAATTGATAATTAAGATATGTGTTCTTCTCTCCTATAAGCATCAAGTAATTAATAATGATCTATAATAATGTCTAGTTAGATCATATACAAAAAGTGAAATAGACACTAGGCTTACATTGTTTCTATTCATGTTTTCAATTTAATTAATAAAAGAGTTGTGGTAAAGGGATTTCCACAGTGGCATCTGCTTTTTTCTTTTCTGCTATTGATTTTATACTTTAGAAATAAACATTCAGTTTTAAAGAGCTATTTTGTTACTATACTAGTTACTTATTTTTTCTCGTGTTTTATCTATTTATATTACCTAAATATTGGTGTTGATGCCCTTTTATTGCAGGAAGCATTTTCACACCTAATTGGTGAGCAAAATGAACTCACACAAGAACTGGCATCTCAAGGCTTAAGTATTGTTTATGAACTTGGTGATGCCTCAATGAAGAAGAACTTGGTAAATGCACTTGTTGGCACACTTACCGGTTCAGGGAAAAGGAAAAGAGCCGTGAAGGTAGCACTTAAAACATTTTTTTTTTGGAAATTCGGATTTTAATAATCCTAACTTTGACCTATTGGCCTGTAATACTCTCAACTTAGGAAATTTTTACCAACACTCCTAACTTGTATCTCATTTTTCAGTGATAGTCCCCGCTAACAGTACCTAACATCTTTAGCATCTTGCAGACGTGGCATAATGACATGGCAAGAATTTAGTGATGTGGCTATATGCATGTCAGCAAAATGCTAACGGTGTTAGGTCCCGTTAGCTTGGGACTATCACTGGTGAATGATATTAAAGTTGGGAGTGGTGGTAAAGATTCTATGAGTTGGGATTATTACAGGTCAATTGGTCAAAGTGAGATTGTTAGAATTTAATCATATCATCCTTTATTATTAATCTATGGTTTTTCAGCTTGCTGAAGACACAGAAGTATTTCAAGAAGGATCCATTGGGGGAAATCTAAGTGGAGGAAAACTAAGTACTTACAAGGAGCTTTGCAGTCTGGCGAATGAAATGGGTCAACCAGACCTGGTTTATAAGTTCATGGATTTGGCGAATCATCAAGCTTCTTTGAATTCAAAAAGAGGAGCAGCTTTTGGATTCTCAAAGATTGCCAAGCTGGCAGGTGATGCATTGCAACCGTATCTTCGTCAGTTGGTTCCAAGGCTCGTACGCTACCAATATGACCCTGACAAAAATGTGCAGGTATTCATTCTGCCTTTCTTCAAGGGTATCATAGTCTTTTTATGTTTTTCAGGATATTTTCGTCGTCCTGAGAAGATTTTGTTTGTAATTACTATTCTGGCGTATGTGTATATTATTAATATTAGTCCTTTTTAGACGCATTTTTTCATGTTGGTCTTTCCCATACCATGGTCATTTAATATTTAAATCATTTGTTATATATACACAAACAAACAAACATTTCTAGTAATATCCCACTCACAGAAGTATTTAAATCATTTTATTTTTATTTTTTATTTATAGGATGCAATGGCACATATTTGGAAATCACTTGTTGCAGACTCTAAGAAAACCATTGATGAATATTTGGATCTTATCATTGAAGATCTGTTAGTGCAATGTGGATCCAGACTTTGGCGTTCCCGCGAATCTTCCTGTCTTGCTCTTGCAGATTTGATTCAAGGGCGTAAATATGATCAGGTTTTATACTTATTATTTATTATTATTATTATTTTTATTTTAATTTACGCGTGAACAACCACTACCACCATACCTAGTAAACCTCACTAATAGCAAAGTTATTAGTAGGGTTTGTTGAGAGAGAGACTGCTATTAGAGAGACCCTTGGCTTTAAAATAAATGGTATTTCACTGTATTTAGTGAAAATTAATTTTGTTTTTGTAATAATGTGGTGTAGGTTGGTAAGCATCTAAAGAACATATGGACAGCTGCATTTCGAGCAATGGATGACATTAAGGAGACTGTTAGAACTTCTGGAGAAAGATTAAATCGTTCTGTTACTTCATTAACATTAAGGCTATGTGACATTTCACTTACAGAAATTTCTGATGCAAGAAAAACAATGGATATTGTTTTGCCTTTGTTACTAACAGATGGAATCATGAGTAAAGTAGATGATATCCGTAACGCATCAATTACAGTTGTTACAAAACTTGCCAAGGTAAAATATCATTATTGCAGAATTTTCATTTCTAGTTCAAGTTACAACTTACTCTATGCTATTTTTAGCTTCTTTTTTTTTTCTTTTTCTTTTTTTAATATAATAATGGTACTTTTAGTTTAATCTGTTTTCTCCTATTATGAGCAACTAAATTTTTATCAATCTTGTAACTTGTAAATCTACAACTGGAATTATTATTATTTTTATTAATTTTTTTATTTAAAATTTACATTCATGTTTCCAGGGTGCAGGGATTGCAATCCGTCCGCATTTATCTGAATTGGTAGTTTGCATGCTTGAAAGTTTATCAAGCCTTGAGGATCAAGGATTGAATTATGTTGAGGTTTGTTTAATCACGTCACTACCCATTCATATTTGAATAGTTTATTATAACTTTCTGTCTCTTTTTCTAATCAGTGTTCATTAATTCAATTTTTTTCCTTCTCTCTCTCTCTCTCTCACACACACACACACATTTTTTGTATAATAATATTATTTTGCTTCATTTTGCACAACAGAGGCATGCAGAAAATGCTGGCATACAAACAGAAAAGCTTGAAAACTTAAGAATTTCAATTGCAAAAGGGTCTCCACTGTGGGAAACTCTTGACTTATGTATAGAGGTTGTTGATGACCAATCATTAGAACAGTTAATTCCTCGTCTTTCTCAGTTGGTTCGATCTGGTGTTGGTCTAAATACTAGGTATATAACCCATTAGTTAAAACATTCTCCATA
The DNA here is from genome assembly GCA_009936405.2 of Stevia rebaudiana. Classification (NCBI taxonomy): domain Eukaryota; kingdom Viridiplantae; phylum Streptophyta; class Magnoliopsida; order Asterales; family Asteraceae; genus Stevia; species Stevia rebaudiana. Next base: position 11,463,380 of record WOUH02000014.1, read on the forward strand.
TATCTAAATTACGAATCCTAAATTATAGTTCAACAATATTTTTCATTTGATGTTGCACAGGGTTGGTGTTGCAAGCTTTATTAGCTTGTTGGTTCAAAAAGTAGGTGACAGTATTAAACCATTTACAAGCACGTTACTTCGGCTCCTATTTGTAGTGGTGAAGGAGGAGAAAAGTGCAGCGTCCAAACGCGCGTTTGCAAACGCGTGTGCTTTTCTTATAAAATATGCAGCTCCTTCACAAGTACATACGCTTATTGAACAAACTGCTGCTTTGCATACTGGTGACAGAAATTCACAGATCGCGTGCGCCTTTTTATTAAAAAGCTATGCGTCTACCTCTTCTGATATCTTGACTGGTTATAATGCTGCAGTTGTTCCAGTTATTTTTCTTTCAAGGTTAGCTTCTGATTTATATTTAGTTCTCTTGTTACCATGCATGATGAGCTATTAATTCTTCATGTTACTTATTTTTCTACCTGCCTTTCAATGTTTTCATATACGAACTTTTAAATACCTTTGAAACACTAAAAGTTTAAACCATTAATGTACATAATATAGCATAGAGTAAAGTACTGATTATGTCCTTTATTATTATAGTAATTTGCTTGTTTGTCCTTTGACTATAGTAATTACTCAGATCGGTCGTCCCTGTGTCGAAAATTTTGCACATGTCTGGTCCTTTCTACTAACTGTTGTTTACTATTCTGTTAACTTAAGGGTGAAATGACTATATTGCCCAAGGGACAAAATCTGTAATACTAGTTGACAAAAAGGAAAAAAGAGTAAATTACAGGTTTTGTCCTTTAACAATTAACATTTCAAATTTTGTCCTTTTGACAATATAGTGATTTCACCCTTAAGTTAACTGAAAAGTTAACACCAGTTAGTGGAAACGACTGGATTGTGCATATCTTTCTAAATAAGGACAATTAAAGTCAAAGACTCAAAGGACAAGCCAACAAACTACTATAATTATAAAAGACATAATCTGTAACTTACTCTAAATCATATTTGTTTAGAAGCGTCAATATATGAAATTTCAGCCGCCTGTTAATTAGCATCTATACATACCAACATTTTGTTGTAGGATATGAGTTTCTTGACATATGAGAGTTGGTGTTTTGGAGTTAAAAATAAAAAGGTATTTATTTTTACACAGATTTGAGGATGACAAGAACGTGTCTAGACTTTATGAGGAATTATGGGAAGAAAATATGAGTAGTGAACGTCTCACACTTCAGTTGTATATAAGCGAAATTGTTACATTAATTACTGAAGGAATTGCATCATCATCTTGGACCAGTAAGAAAAAGGTAACCTCTTTTGTTGTATATCACTTGTAAGCGCGTATTCTTATTTTAATAATACTTGTTTATTATTTCTGTTTCTGTTGCTTTGTATGTCTTATGTAGGCAGCAAAAGCAACTGTAAAGCTTTGTGAAGTCTTGGAAGAGAACATTTCTTCATATCATCAAGTTTTGCTCACATCTCTTATGAAAGAAGTTCCTGGACGTATTTGGGAGGTCGATTTATCTGCCAAATTTTTATTTTTAAACATTATAATGTTACTTTATTCTCTGAAACGACAAATATAGGAACCCAGAACGGACCCGATATTAACATACCTGTCGGACCATGAAATGTCAAATATAGGAATCTCGAGAACCGAGCCGATATTAACATTTGGGTTGGACCAAATCGGTTTAGTGGGTCGGTTCTACGGGTTTCACGGGTCGACCCACGAAAATCACACCTTTAATCCTCTGACAGTTTCAGCTTTTGATGCCGTTATCTTATTATTATCAACTTTTTTGGAAATTACGGATCATTATATAATATTAAGACTTGAAAGAGTCTTTTTGACAATTTAAGTCAAAGTTGGACCGTAGTAGATAACTGAAGATGTGATAATGAATCATTTATAAGAAATATATGGTTTATGACACAGGGAAAAGAGTATATATTGGAAGCATTGTCAACACTTTGTACATCTTGTCATACTGCAATTTCTGCTGCTGATCCAACGGTTGAAAATGACATCTTGACTGTTGTAACCTCAGCTTGTAATAAGAAAGTCAACAAGTTTCGCGATGCAGCCTTTAGCTGTCTGGACAAGGTAACAAATATATATACAAAAATAAAAATCATATTATTTGAATTGATTTGTGAAATAACCTGGTTGAGAAATGTGATTAGGTTTTAAAAGCCTTCAAGAATCCAGACTTCTTTGGTGTCGTCTTCCCGTTATTGTTTGAAATGTGCAATGTAGCCTTTGCCTCTACTTCCAATGATACTGACAAAGGAGGTCACATACTACACCTCTCATATATATATATATAAATATGTATATATATAGGAGAAAGATAACTTGAAAACCCAGTTGAGTTGAGAAAACCCTGGAAAACTCAAGCTAGAATATATATATATATTTTTTTAAAAAGGCTCACTTTTAAATAAATGATATTTCGTCACTTCTTTATAAAAAAAACTAAAAAGCGCCGAGTAGTTTTAAAAAAAAATATATGTAAAAAATAACAAAAAAACCTGTCTATATAAAATTTTAGCGAAATGTTACATATGTAACAATTTGGTTACATATGTTAGATTTTCGCTGAAATTTGTAAAACATATTTTTTTAATAAAAATCTACTTGACGCTTTTTTATAAATTTTTCACCAAAAGTCTTAGATTTTAATGTATAATTTATCTAACAAAAAAATTAAAATTTAGAAAAAAGTCATTGTTACATATGTAACATATTTGGGTTTTCTCCACTCAAATGGGTTTCGGTTTTATCCACCCCCTATATACATATGTATATATAACTAACTGACATCTAGTCTCGTATGATGCAGAGACAGAAGATACATCTGTTCCCGTTAATAAGATTCTAGATTGCATTACATCTTGCATTGTTCTTGCTCGTTTAAATGACATTCTCAAGTGGCAAAAGGACTTGCTGCATGTTTATTCAAATTCCCTAGCTCCTGCTATTCCTTGGACCGGTACACGCACCATTTTTAATTTTAATTTTTAGTTTTTTTTTTTGAAATTGTATATTTAATTTTAACCGTCATACTTGATAAAAATTGATGTGAACAGTTAAAGTTTCGGTTTTCACATCACTTAAAGAAGTTTGTTCAAGGATGAATGAAGGGTTGAAACAATCTAACCACGAGACCGATGTTTCTCCATTAGTTACAGAGGTAACATGATTTCATATCCAACCAACAATCTTTTTCAGTTGGACTAAAATTGTAATCTGGTTGCAGTTATTTTACTCCGTGTCTCCGAAGGTGATAGATTGTATATCCATAATAAAGATCGCCCAGGTATGCCATAATTTCTCATTTAATTTAAATAAATATAAAAATAAAAATAAAAATATTTGTATTGAGTATCAAGAAGCGATTTGCATGTAATTCACCAGGTTCACGTCGCAGCGTCAGAGTGTCTTGAGGAATTAACGAAGGTGTACAAAGCGTTTAAGCAAGTAGGAAGCGTATCAGATGCGCGAGTGCCTTTTAAAACCGCGCTTCTTCAACAATGGGAGATTGAAAAAAATGAGCAGGCAAAGTCATTAATGAAGAACTGCATTGACATTATTGAGAATTTATAACTCAAATCCATCTAGTTTTGCTTGTTGTTTCTCGACATTTATGATACCTTTTTACCTTTCAACTAACACTTGAAACAAACTAATTTATATCTTAAAATCATATATATAGCTCAGTTGCTATTAAGTTTATAGATCTTTATTTTTTCGTGATTATAATTGATTTTTAGATTGGTAAACGTTCTAAACCATTATAAATGTTATCATATAATGAATTAATATTTCACATACATTTATGTGGATTAGAATACTAGCGGAAGTTAGTTTGCTCATATTGATGATAATTACGAATTGTTTGAATAATTAAAAGCTTCGAGTTCTTATTTCTTTTAACGTTTTTAATTGACCATGTTTGCTCGGATAGAAGGGTTTCAAAACTTGGGGGTCTAATTGGATTCACAGTACGTCTTTAATCCTTATTTACAAATTATGGAGAAAATACGAAAGAAGTTACTTTACATTAGTGTGTTGAAACTTTATTTTGACCATGATAAAGTCTTTGTTAAATTATTTTTATGATTGAGCATCATAAGGGGAGTTTTAGACTTTTCCACCATTATCCGTAACAACAAACATCGAGTAATTTCTACTTATAGCAATAGGAATATAGGATAGGAAAAAGGAAGGTGTGAACAAATCTTATTTTTAATGAGTAAAGAGAGACTACTTCATATAATCCAAAAATAATGATTAAATTTTGATAGCTGTGACACTTGGACACTACTATACACTTAACTTTTACTTTTTAATTAGTGTTTTTTACTAAACTAGTGTTAATACCCCTGCTTCCCATAATTACCAAACCGGTTTTGAAAAATATCTAAATATGAATGAAAGTAGACGCAATGTAACGATAAAAATAACATTAATAGAAAAACAAATGTAAAGAAACAATAAGAAACCTGACTCATGTCATACCAACGTTTCATAAAGAGGTCATCCAAGAAAAAAATCTAAAGTATTAAAAAGAAACATAAAATATTAAAAAGAATCATAAAATAACAACAAAAGTGGGTGAATATATTGTGCAAGAGGAAAAACAACGATTTAAACCCAAATGTGTTGAACCTTTATTTTTATTTTGACCATGACAAAGTATTTGTTATGTTTTTTTTATACGGGGAGTTTTAGATATTTCATCTAGGGGTGAGCAAACGGTCCGAACCGGCCCGAACCGGACCGAAACCGAACCCGTTTATAACCAAATTAAAGGACCGAGGACCGGACCGTTTATTCACGGGTCGGGCCGGACCGGACCGGTTCTAAATGGGTCGGTTCCGGTCCTTTAAAAGTAGGCCCGTTTAGCTATTTTGGTTGAATATCGTAGAGTTTTTAGCTAAAAATATGCCTCTATGACGATAATATTGCTACAAAGTTATAAAACGGTCCGGTTTATCCAATTAAACGGTCTGGTCCGGACCGATTAAAAACATGAAAACCAAAAATTTATATATTAAAATACTAATTTGATTTAAATGGGCATATAATCGGGTTTTTGGGTACCCGACGGGTAAGGACCGAGACCGTTTATGGCAAAATGTGAAGACCGCGGACCGGACCACTAAAAAAATAAATGGATCGGTTTCGGTTTTTGCGGTCCGGTTCTCGGGTTTTAATCGGTCCGGACCGGTTTATGCTCACCCCTATTTCATCTAATATCCTTAGACAACCGACAAACATATGGAGTAAATTCTACTCCTAGCAAAAGCATTGATAGGATAAAGAAAGGTGTGAACATACCTTATTTTTAATATGAGAAAAGGGAGACTACTTCATAGAATTAATAAAAAATTTTGCTGGCTGTGACACATCAACAGTCACTACTAAACACTTAACTTCTATTTTCTAATTAGTGTTTTCTACTAAAATAGTGTTAATACCCATGCTTCGCATCATTACCAAACCTTTTTTTTTTTAAAATCTATACACGAGTAGACGCAAATGCAAGGATAAAAGTTAGAAACAATAAAAAAAATTGACACACGTCATACCAGCGCTTCGTAGCAGGCCATGTAAGAAAAAGAATCTAAAAGATAATATAAAGTAAAAACAATAGTGAGTGAATAAATTGCGCAAAAGAACAAACATCAATGATTTACACCCAAGTGTAAAAGAGTCTGGAGGGTGTGTGCAATATGCCTCAAAACAGGTCAATTGGAGACACTCTTTGGTTAACATAGTGATCCAAACACAATATGTTAGATCAGTCGATGATCAAACTCTATAATTTTTTTAAATTGATGAACAAAATCTATCTTTTCTACAAAAAAAAATTGGGCGAATGAGCTGCTAATATGTATTACTTACTATCCACTACACACTAATGTAATAAGTTACTTTATTTTGAAACTTTTTGGGGAACTTTCATATACTTTATATTGCTATAAATTTATTTTTCAATTTGTTTTTCAACATTGTCAACTGAATCTTGCTTTTAGAAAAGTACCCATGTTGATGTGACACCGTCAAGTCTCTCTCTACCTCTGGAAAGCATAACCTGTATCTACACGTATATATCGCCATACATGTACCTCTGAGCAAACCAATACATACAATACATTATGTACACACGCACTCTCTCTCTATATATCGATATATATATATATATACACACACTTTAGATCTCATTGTTAATGGTGTCCAGTCGAGTAAAAACTGCCGTTAATACGGCTTCCCCACCCACACTCTCTCACTCACTCTTTCAGACAGTTTTTCTTAGCAAATAACGATTTTTCCGATCAACATTCATAACCACATTAATGGAATCGAAACCGGTTTTCAACTGGGTTTTGTTGTTCTTGATAGCAAATTTTCTGGGTTGTCAGTTAATCAGTTGCAGTGTTGCTTACGACAGCAAATCACTTGTTATCAATGGTGAAAGAAGAATCTTGATCTCTGGTTCCATACATTATCCCAGAAGCACCCCTGAGGTACACTAAAAGATTAAATTATTCACATTTTTTTAAGAAAAGTTATGTTTTTTCTTGGTAAAAATTGAGAATTTTGAATTTGAATTTGTGGGTTTTGTTTATTGCTGATGAAATGTAACCGTTTGCAGATGTGGGAAGATCTGGTGATGAAGGCGAAAGATGGAGGACTTGATGTGATTGATACTTATGTTTTTTGGAATGTTCATGAACCTTCTCCTGGCAATGTACTTCAATTATCAGTTAAATTTCGAGTTTTTTAGATGATTTATAAAAAAAGGTTAAATTGATCTTGTTAATGGTTGACTTTGCAGTATAATTTCGAAGGAAGAAATGATTTGGTTAGGTTCTTGAAGACGGTACAAAAAGCAGGAATGTATGTTCATCTTCGAATCGGACCTTATGTTTGTGCAGAATGGAACTTCGGGTAATGTTCAATGTTTTAATTTTCAAAATTGGTTACAAATTGTAGTTCAGGTAGAGTTTTTTAATGGTTTACAATTGTTTAAGAAGTCCAATTTTGACTTTTAGAAATCAAATCTGTTAGTCTTTTTGTGGTCAAATCAAACTCATATAACTTGTTTGATTTTAACAAAAAAGGATTGAGTTATCCGAATAAGTTGAAATTAAACCATTTTGGATCTTCATGGGTCAAGATATTTGCGTCAATTTTGATTTTAAGTAGCAACAGGGTTGACTTCCAAATAATTGATATTACTAAAATCGTCAAAATGTGACATTTATGCAGAGGGTTTCCAGTTTGGTTGAAGTATGTTCCTGACATTAGTTTCAGAACTGATAATGAGCCATTTAAGGTCACTATTTCTCACTTTTTTTGTTTTTGTTTTTTTTTTACATACAAACATGTAGTTTCTAAATTGTAATAAAGATAAATAAAAAAGTTTAACTTTTAATAATTTTCTTATTGCAGAGAGCAATGAAAGGTTTCACTGAGAAAATTGTCAACTTGATGAAGAGTGAAAAGATGTTTGAATCGCAAGGAGGCCCGATTATTCTTTCTCAGGTATAATCTTATTCTTGTTTAATGATCATAAAATTTTAACTTTTATGATAAAGTTATTAAATTTTTGGTTTTTAAATTAATAACAGATTGTTTGAACGACGTTTTGTGCAGGTTGAAAATGAGTATGGATCTGTAGGAAAGGCGTACGGAGGTTCGGGCCATAACTACATGACTTGGGCTGCAAAAATGGCGGTTGAATTGGATACCGGTGTCCCGTGGGTAATGTGCAAGCAAGATGATGCTCCGGATCCTATTGTAAGCCCGATTTGACCCGTTTACATGATACCATATTTGGGCTTGGGCTGAAAGCCCGCTTAATTTATAATGAATAAACAACATTGTTTAGCATGATATTTATAACTATTTTCGGGCATTATTGCCAGATAAACACATGCAACGGTTTTTATTGTGATGAATTTTCGCCCAACAAGCCTTACAAACCCACAATTTGGACCGAGACTTGGAGTGGCTGGTATGTAATTTCTAATAATAATAATTATTATTATTATTATTATTATTTATTATTGTTTTTTTTAAAGTTCATTGAGATCATATGGTTAGTTGAAAAACTTCCATTTTGTTATATATTCCTTAAGGTTTACAGAATTTGGTGGGCCCGTTTACGAGAGGCCCGTTGAAGATTTAGCATTTGGCGTTGCTCGATTCATACAAAAGGGTGGATCATTCTTCAACTACTACATGGTTGGTTTACTAATGCTTTCATCTTTGTAATAATAATAAAATACTTATTCTTACATGCTATTATCACTTTTATTGTAACATTTAAAATGTTCATGTTTGTGAATAAAAATAGTATCACGGTGGCACGAATTTTGGTCGATCCTCTGGTGGCCCGTTTATCACTACTAGTTACGACTATGATGCTCCAATTGATGAATATGGTGAGGTTAAAACTTTCTTTACTTTGACATTTAGGTCCAATCTGTTAATTTCCAAAATCAAACTTGAGCATACATATTTAGAGGTTGTAAGCATTTGGATATACTTTAGACATCTTTTGAAATATGAAAGAGTTACTTGTGTGACACATATGGTCCTTTTGGTTTGCTGAAAGTAACAAGTTTGGGTACTTAGGGTTTTAAATTAACAGGTTTGGGTTTTATGCTTCCAGTTTAGTAGCGAGTTTGTGTATTACAGCTAATTCTTGTTAAATTTTTCGTTAGATTAAGGTGTCATGATCAAAATACCCTTTGAATTTTTAAACAATCAAAGTCAAAGGTGAAAAGTCAAAGGGTGTTTTAGTAATTTCACCCCAAGCTCTTTAAAAAATTGAAAGCATAAAACCCAGATGTGTTACTTTAAACCCTTAGTACCCAAATCTGTTACTTTCCGCAATACACACTTAACTTTGTAATTAACTCTATTGGAAATAAACCATAACCTAAATCGACACGTTTTTAGGTTACTGGGTTGAAAATGTCATCTCAACCACAAATGTTAACAATTTATTATCAAATTATACAGGGTTAATCAGACAACCAAAATACGGTCACTTAAAGGAGCTTCACAAGGTTATTAAACAATGTGAGCCCTCTTTACTTTCAGCAGAACCCGTTATCACCTCTTTAGGAAGCCTTCAACAGGTTAAATCTTTATAAAATTCTAACTTCATTTTTCCAATAAAAAAACCATCTTATGTAACAAAATTAGATTATTTTTCAGGCACATGTCTTCTCTCCCAAATCAGGACCATGTGCAGCTTTTCTCTCAAATTATGACCCGAATAATGCAGCAAAACTAATGTTCAATAACAAACATTACACTTTACCCCCTTGGTCCATAAGTATTCTTCCTGACTGCAACAATGTCGCTTTCAATACAGCAGATGTATGTACCACCGTTTAAACAAATTATTATTTTTAATCGTCTTTTATCTTATTATTAATTTATTATGAGTAAAGTGCCATTTTGGTCCCTGATTATATTTCATATTTGCCACTTTGATCCCTAAGTAAATATTTTTTCCATTTTGGTCCTTGGTTTTGTAATTTGGTGCCATTTTTGTCGTTAGTTTTGTAATTTGGTGCCATTTTCGTTGATAGTTTTGTAATTTGGTGCCATTTCCGTCTCTGGTTTAGTAATTTGGTGCCATTTTGGTCCCTGGTTATATTCCATATTTGCCACATCTGATGTGAACGAAGGACGAAAATGGCACCAAATTACAAAATCAGGGACCAAAATGGCAAAAAAAGTTACTTACAATCATATTGTCAAATATGAAATATAACCAGAGACCAAAATGACACTTTACTCTATTATTATTATATCAACAATTAATTTTTTTTCCTGTGGAAATGGGACAGGTTGGAGTTCAACCCACAGAAAATAAAATGTCACAAAGTGATTCCATTAAGTTTTCATGGGAGATGTTTACTGAAGATTTAAGTGTAAGTGATGAAAGCTCGACATTCACAACAGAAGGTTTATTGGAGCAAATTAATGTCACAAGGGATATTAGTGATTATCTTTGGTACACAACTAGGTAAGACTATTATCATTAATCATATAATTAAGTAAAATAAGACTTATGGTCATAATAAGTTTATTATTTTTGTATTTTGCAGTGTTGATATTGGTTCATCTGAATCATTTTTAAATGGAGGTGAGGTCCCAAAGCTTCTGGTGCAGTCAATGGGTCATGCTCTTCATGTGTTCATAAATGGAGAACACTCAGGTATTTCTTATTAGAGATTGTACTTTGTTCGTAAACACACATATATATATATATAGGGATACATTCTATTAGGAACCAATATTATGTTAAGAACGGTAAGAACCGAATAAAACACTTGTACATAGTGCATTAATGATTTATTAGGAGAAAGAATATATATGACATTATTTAATTAAAATAATCATGTAAAATTGATGCATCTGCAGGTTCTAGTTTTGGTACAAGAAAACATAGGAGAGTTACATACAAAGAAAATATTAATTTACGCGCAGGAAGCAACAAAATCGCATTACTTAGTGTGGCCATGGGATTGCCGGTTAATTTCTTAATATCTTTGACATATATACATACAGGAGGTGTATATTATGTGAACCTGATCTTAGATAATTAACCAAAAAACTCAATATGTGACCTCCGGTACTCGTTACATCTTAAAATGAAGGGTCCAAATTGCGCTTTTTTGGTTAACTCACTAAGATTGGGGTTCACATAATACACGCCTCCATAATATAATGTATTTTACAATTGAAATAAATTGGAGAAAACTGAAAGTTAATGTTTTGTTAATGTGAAGAACATCGGAGGACATTATGAAACATGGAAGACTGGAGTCTTGGGTCCGGTGGCTCTTTATGGTCTTGACCAAGGAAAACGGGATTTGTCATGGGTTAACTGGACTTATCGGGTGCGTACTACATTTATGTAACGGGTCAACTTTAGTTTGGTTTTGTTTGAAACGGGTCAGTTTGACCAAAAACATTGTTTAACAGGTTGGTCTAAAGGGAGAAGCTATGTATGTTTTCTCCTCAAATACTAATTCTAATATCGAATGGATTCAAGGTTCTTTAATCACTCAGAAACAACCACCGTTAACATGGCACAAGGTATGACTAATTCAAGATCCTTAATAATTAATAAAATCATGAATTAATTACACACATATAGTCCTTGTAGTTTGAATAAATTTCAGTTTTGGTCCCTATGATTGAAAAATTACAAGTTTGGTTCAATAGTTTGCATGTTTGTAACACTTTTGGTCTCTAGTGGTTAAGTTTTCTGTTTATGTTAGGGACCAAAAGTGTAACAATTGTGCAAAGTCAAACTATTGGACCAAAAGTGTTACAAATTTGCCAATTTTGTTGGACCAAACTTGTAATTTTTCAATTCTAGGGACCAAAACTGAAATTCATGCAAACCACAGGGACCATCCGTGTGATCAGTTCTAAAATCATTTTTCTTAGAGATTTCATAATCATCAACTTTAATTTGGTCACAAAACTTTGAATCTTTGCAGGCTTACTTCAGTGAACCTGATGGTGATGAACCAGTTGGTCTAGACATGAACAGTATGGGAAAAGGCGAAGCATGGATCAATGGTCAAAGCATAGGTCGATATTGGTCAACTTATGCAAATGGTGAGTGCAACGGGTGCCATTATGCTGGAACCTACCGCCCTTTGACTTGTCAACTTGGGTGCGGTCATCCAACCCAAAGATGGTACCATGTTCCAAGATCTTGGTTAAAACCGACCGATAACTTGTTGGTGATTTTTGAAGAAATTGGAGGTGACCCCACCAGTGTTTCACTAGTTAAGAGATCAACGGTCCAATGACCGTTGCAACAACTTTGGTCAAAGTCAAACAGACTCGACCGGTTGTTGGTTGGTGTCATTGAGTGCACCATGGAGAAGGTACAGAAACAAAAAAAATTATAATAATAATGATATAAACACTAAGTGTGATTAAGAATTTAGCCTAGTTATTTAAAGTGGTTTTGTTTGTTTCAAGTTTTTGATTTGTAAGTGTATGCATGTGGTCATGTAGATTAGTTATGGTTTTTTACTCTTTTTTGGTGTTTTTTAATGAACATCAAGTGTTGTATGCAGTTGGTAGTGATTTATTGAATATGATGGAATAAATTTGGTTCAATGGTCATAGCTAAGTTTTATTTAAATTTGGTTCCTAAATGCAGCCCAAAACTATACTCTATTCATTCAAATATTTGCTAAGTTTTTACGCATATTCTAAAATTAAAAGTAAATTAACTTGAATGTTTGATGATTTGTCTGTTGAAGCTCTTTTTTTCGCCCCCAACCTTCGCAAGTTTTCTCTGATGAATAAAGAAAGGATTTTGAATTCAAATACTGATGACATAATTATTTGTGTATTGGTTTCTTAAACAATCATATTTAACTTTCTGAGATCTTAAACGGCCAAACCCAACCTCCATCCCAAAAAATGTATGGGTTAATAATATAATATGCATTGTTATTGTTTAGTGTTACTACGCCACGTTTGCGGTGGTATATATATGTGTGGACTCTCGAGGGAAAAATAAATTGCATTATTTTTAACATTATTTTACTTATTTTTGTGAAAATACCGTTAAAAGCGTTGGGTTGATCGGTTAAGCAGGCATCATGAGCTGTGGGTCTCATTGAAAGCAGCCTCTGTATTCATATGGGGTAAAGGTAAGGTTATCTACTTGTCTACATATCACATTTCTCAGACCTTACCTTTAGGTGAGATTACTGAGTACGATGATGATGATGTGTGTTACATTTTACGTAATTAAATGAATATTGTAAAGAGATATAATGGATGACATCAAAACACTTGGTTTCTTATGGGTGAGAAGCAGGATAAAACGAAAAAGTCTTGATTGGGTTACATGGATGTCTTTTAATGTTGGTTATATTTATGTATTTTATTTAAAGAGGGGTTCTTTTTGTATCTGAATTTGGGTGTACTTTTATGGGGTTTTAGTCCTTTAGATACTTATTAGCCTTAGGTGAAATATCGGTGAAATATCAATTATTTTGCTGTTAAATTTTTTTTTTTGTAAAAAATCTCACAAGGGATTTTTTTTTAATTTCTAAAAGGCAAAGAAAAATGTTTTGACCTTTACTTTGTTACATAAACTTCGAGGAAAGTAACATGGACCATTTATTTGACTTTGCAAGGTCCACATCAAGATGCTGGAAAGTCCAGAACTATCTTGGACAAATAACATGTAAATAAACTTCAATATATTAGAAAACAAATTTCAAATCTTTCATTAAATTAATTTAGATCCATATAGTTAGGCGAACTTACTTTAAACATCGTAATTTGTTGTATTAATCAATGAATCATCAAATTATTTAGTTTAGTCGTTTAGATCAGATTATGCTATTCGTATGAACCCACATACTATTTGACTGGCGCGTGAGCTTACTAACATAATATGATGTACACTAACATGTTTGCCATATCATATTATACATGCTGGATGCCAAGTCAAGTCTACAACCTAGAGCATGTCACATCATACGAGTTCTTCCATAGTGTACTTAAAAATAATACTGTTTGACTTTCAAAAGTCAATGATAACACGACCGGATCAAATCATAACATAAAACTGGCAATTGCAATATTTGTTTTCCCATTATATTTGCACAAATACGAGATGAAATAACCTCGGCAAACTAAACTATCATACAAGTTACATAGAACATCCTTGAATCTAGAATAGGGTCAAAGTCAAATAAAAAACTGTGACTACAAATTTATTAAGTTTTTTAAACAATAAGTACCCAAAAGAAACCATCCAACAAGAACAAACGCGAAGAATGCCAAAAAACCAAGAAAATGAATCCCCCCAAAAGTGATTCCCGCAATAAATATGATCACAAATGGTGCATACGCTTGAATCATGGATGCTGTACGAACCCATCGCCCTTTCAACAGAATCAATGTTGCAATGTTGACCACATTCCAACCACCACCCTCGAACTCCATCCTATTTAAATTATTAGCCACAAATGAGTGACAATTGCATGTTAAAATGTTATATGTTCGGTGTTGGTATTCTTGTGTGCTCTTTTTTAACGCAGAATCCCATGTGTTTTGGTTCTGGTTTTGGTTTCTTCCGGTTTCAACAAAATTGTATTCTTCTTCACTTCTACGCATGGAGAACTGAACACAAACATATATAAATACAGCAGCAGCAGCAGCAACAACAACAACAACAACAACAACAACAGCAGCAGCAGCGACAGCAGCAGCAGCAGCAGCAACAGCAGCAGCAACAACAACAACAGCAACAACCACCACCACCATATTTAGTAAAGTCCAACTCAAAACCTTTCAATAACGAAAAGAAAGTACCTTTTCTTTGTTAATTTGAACATAACGAGCTACGGATCCAAAAGTGAAGTTATCAACACACACAAAATTTGGTCCCGCAAAATCAAGGATAACTCCATCCTCACGGGCTATACCAATATGACCAACAAACGGAAGGAGCCATGAAACAACAGGGAGTGGGGTCCATACAATACAACATGGAAAGCGAGCTTTCAATGGGTCAATTTGCGTGTTAAGTGGATAATCGTGTTCGATCATCATTGTGTGATTAGGTTCTGTATCTGATTCCATTCCAAGTTCTGCACAAACAAATACTTTGAAAGTTGAACAATGCATCAATCATGCAACTTCAATAATTTTTAAGCTTTGTTATTGAATATTATGATAGTATAAAGATTAACTTAAAATTAAAAGATATTCAGAAAGAGGTATATGTTGAAATTCTTTTACCCTAAGCCTAAACATTTCTATGTACAGAAACCTAATTTTCAGTTTTCACTATAATCTGTCTAATTTGTCACTTCTCTGAAATTAAACATTCTAATCAGTTGCATCATACGTAATAACATCAAGCACTGCCCTAATTTCGTACTTCTGTAATCAATCAAGTACGATTTGTGCAATTCATCATTTTTCATTAAGCATAAACATGCGCTAACAGCATTAACAATTACAGAATTTCAGTGATATCATTTAAGCAGAAATGAAAACAGAAATTCTACATAAGTAAAAGAACACCGAATTACAGGACGAAACAAACCAAACGTTGACTAATTTCCCTAAAAGTTTCGAATTTTCGTACTTATAGCTGCAGAACAAGATCTAACACTACGAAACTTATTGAATTTATGATCTGATAATCTGAAAACATTAACAAACGATTTAGATAATGAATCGGAAATACCTTTGTAACGCTCTAGAAACCCTCGAACAGGAGAAATCCAGGAATCGAGGCCAGAGCTACCAGGTATCCTCGACCCACACCATTTTTAGGTTATAAAGTAAGATCATGCTTTGACCAAGTAATCGGACGCAAATAAGTTATAACAAGATTTATTTTTTTATTAATATTTCAATTCAAAGACAGATTACATGGAAATAGAAAGTAAATAGATAACCAGTTTTGTTACTATTCATTTTTGGATAGAATAGATTTTAACAGGATTAGTAATTGTTTGTGTTAAATTGCAAACATTTTTTAGAAGTATTTTCTTAATGATATTAGATATTAAGGATTGTCCGGACCTATGGCTCAAATCATAACCTGACCTATTACCCAATTCATGATCCAGACCATGCCCCACTTATGACTCGAACAATAAACTGACTTATGATCCAAACCATTACACACGACCCACGACCAAACCACGACCCGACCTATGACCAAACCACGAAACAACCCATGAGCTGAACACGACCCAACCACGAACCGATCCGGCCTTGATCCGATCAATGACAGAATAACATGACCCGACCCAAATTGTATTTCATTCCTTCATTATTTATGTCTACCAAACAACAAGAAGTAATGATTCACTTAATTACCACCGGTCACCAAACATGACACTGGAATGGTAATCATCCATTTAATTCTCTGTCTATTTCATTACCTTGTCTCGTTCCTTCGTTCATTTCATTACCTCATACCAAACAGACCTGTATTCTTACAATTTGGAGTCCAGTTTTGTGTTTTCAAAATGGAAATTTATTGTTAGTGGATTTTTTTAGAGTTGTAATGTGTTCAAATTCTTTGCTCTTTTTTCTTAGTTAGAAGATAGTGTATATTGTATTTGTGTCATGTTAACAATATTTTTTTCTAATGTAATGTAACTGTGTTGAATCTTGAATTTTAAAATGAATTATATGATTAAGAATTATGAATATTTAGAGATTTTTCACAGGACAATCATCAAACATGCAATCATCATCTTCAAGTATTAAACACTTGAAAATAGATCTAAATGATTTTTTATTGAATCCTTTTTAAAGGAAACCAATTTCATCTCATCTCCCTTGTTCATAGGTAGTTTTTTAAAACTCGTAAGAACCATCGTATTTATATAATTATATTACGTGAATTTAATTTTTAGTGACAAATTTTTAATTACTATTGTAGCACATTCTTATTATGTGAGGTGTATTACATGACTCATACCAACACAAGACTTTTTATGTTTGTGTCTATGTCTACGAAATCAAAGCATCTAAAAAAGTATTACCATTTAAAAGAATTCATGAATCCGTCGGTAACCGGATATTCTCATTCCAAGAATTACATGTATGTTAAAAAGGTAACAACAAGAAAAAAGTTAAAAAAATATATGTAGCTCATGCAATTACATATATGTAACCTTTATGCTATATATATGTATATTGCATGAATTACATTGTAATTTGTATGGAGCTTCATTAATTACACAAGTAGTTTTTCTGTTACATGTACGTAACTTTATGAGCTTTATTTTTTTTCAGCTTTTTTTATTTATTTTATTTATAATCTTATAAATTAAAGTAATAAAAACTAGAATTTAAAAAATTTAATTGATTTGATAATTTTTTTTTATATTTATGAGTTTTCTCATAATCATTCCCTTGTATATATATTTGGATATGTTTGAGCCTTTGGATTCACTCCACTAAAGTATCAAGTTGGATACACTCATTTATGGGAAACTTGAACTATTACTTATATTTTTAGTATAGTATATATATATTTCTTTTCACTTATTATCTCCATCGTTTATAACTTTGTCATGTGTGTAGGTTATAAAATGAGTATTTGCAGCCATTTACGTCAAATGGTCTTTAATACCATCACGTACTGATTTATTATAGAAGGTGGTTCCCCTAAAAACAACTTTTTTTCTAAAAACAATAGGAAGAGATCCTAGCCATTCATTTCCTTAATCAATGGTC
>WOUH02000014.1:11503081-11525496 GCA_009936405.2 Stevia rebaudiana
GTAAAACCTAATACGGTTCTTAATATCAATAAACCCTCTCTTCTAATCCTCTGTTCTTTGTTCTATACCAAACAACACTTTTAATTAAGGATCGTATACGAGTCACTGTAAAATTTAAATATTTTGCTGTTACTACTCAAAAGTCCAATCGAATAATTCACAGAGATTACAAGAACCAATAGGTAAATCTATTAAGAAAAAGGACTACAGTTCATCTTATATATGCCAACACGCATCACAATTAATTGTTGCAATTTATAACTTACGTACATGTCATAATAAATTATTTTTTTAGTGCATTAGTTAGCTTAAACGCCACAAGAGATATTGCCGGGGGACCCCGTCTGGGATTGCCGCCCCTTTAACTTCCATGGTTTATGAGACCATGGGCCTTAAACCATCATGTTGTAAGTATTATAAACATTAGAACAAAAATTTCCAGGTCTATTAAATAAACAAAGTCTTGTAGAAGCGTGCATATCATTTAGGATCATGCATTTCGTACTCACATATTAGTTATTTTACCTTATATATGTATGTATTAGTTCTATTGTGGCAGGAACATCAGGGTACGTGTAGAATAGTTCAGGAATAAAATTAGATAAATGTGTTTGCCGTTCTAAAAAAATATATGTATTCTAGTCACTAGCTTATTAGATATTTGAAATAATTTGGTCAATGTAATTGTTGACACTTGGTTTTTTATGTCACTCAATTGATAGTTAAGCTTCATTACAATTTTTTTACTAATGCGTGCATTGCTTATATGACGTCTATGTGTATGCCAGTATGGTTAAGCCATTTTAATTGAAGTGACAGATGCACATAACCTTAACAACGGGTTAGCTTGGCTGGTTTTAATGAAGTTTGCCGTCAAAAAAATAAAACGTAGTTATGATCCACTCTATATGACTAATTATTTGATTCAGTTCTTTGCTTTGAAGTACAATTAAAATGAGTACACTAAGCCACTAAGCTATATGAGTTAAACTTAAATCTATAATGACAACAAACCCCTGATAAAGATTCACAAAAACAATCAAGCCAAAAGCTCTAACGAAAGTAATTAAACGCTGATAACGTACGGGGGTTTCTTCATTATGAATGTGTTTTAACAAGCAAAAAGAAAATAAAAAAAAATAATAAAAATATACATGTATGATGCAGATAGATGGATGGTTACGTGAAGAATGGGGTGTTAGTCGTAAGGGTGACGACATGCTTTGCTTTGCTTTCAAAATTTTAATTTTATATCCTGGTGAACCGGTCGTTGCTTTTGTTAATTAATTAACCAATTAAATATATACATGAAAATAAATATATTCAACATCGGAATTGAAAAGAAAACATATATATGGTGTATTTTAAGCTACTATTATTACATCAGATAGTAAAAACAAACGAAGTTATCTGGATCAACAATCAACATGTAAAACGAGATAGAAACTAGTCAACCTTTGGGATACATACTTGAAAAACTTATTAACAAATCGAGACACAAACTCGTTCAACCACAAGATTGCACCCTCACCGTGTGTGTATATATAGACACAAACCCATTGCTTCTTTAAGTACATAGCAATTAACATTATAAAAAATGGATTATATGTCTATCGTACTTTATGTTATACTCCCTCTCTTAACCTTCTTCCTCCTCACTCGGTTCCGACGGAAGCCACTTCCGCCGGGCCCAAGAGGGTGGCCCATCATCGGCAACATGTTGATGATGGACCAACTCACACATCGCGGGCTTGCAAACCTAGCCGAAAAATATGGTGGCCTACTTCACCTCAAGATGGGCTTCGGGCACACAGTCGCGGTTTCCTCACCCGAGATGGCACGACAGGTGCTTCAAGTCCAAGACAACATATTCTCCAACCGGCCCGCCACTATCGCGATATCGTACCTCACTTACGACTGTCAAGACATGGCTTTTGCAAACTACGGCCCGTTCTGGCGCCAGATGCGTAAGCTCTGCATCATGAAGCTATTCAGCCGTAAACGGGCCGAGTCATGGGACTCGGTCCGGGACGAAGTTGATTCCATGATCAAAATCACAGCTGCGAGCTCAGGCTCGCCTGTTAACCTAGGCGAGCTTGTGTTCGGGTTAACACATGATATTATTTACCGGGCTGCTTTTGGGTCGATTTCACATGAAGGTAAAGAGGAGTTCATTAGAATTCTACAAGAGTACACCAGACTTTTTGGTGCTTTCAACTTGGCGGATTTTATCCCGTGGTTAGGGTTCATCGACCCTGCGGGACTGAACACGCGATTGCCCAAAGCGCGTGCCGCGTTAGACGGTTTCATTGATAAGATTATTGATGAGCACATGAAGAAGGAGAAGAAAGCCGCTGATGATGCCGATAAAGACATGGTTGATGAGATGTTGGCGTTTTACAGCGACGAGGGAAAGATTAACGAAGGGGAGGATTTGCAGAACGCGATTAGACTCACCCGTAACAATATTAAAGCCATTATTATGGTATGTTACTTCTCAAATTTTAATCTAAAATTTAATAATATGTATATATACATACATACATGCACATATAGGATGTATGTTTCAGAAAATATTTTTGTCTTATTTTAGAAGGCCGGTTTTTAAGAAACCCGTAAACTAGTTTAAAGTATTAAAATATGTAAATTAACAGCATACGTACGTGCACTATGACTATAGTATGTTATACCGCATATATGTTGTATACATAAATAGATAAAAAACACAAAAGAAACAACAAATAAATTATCTTAGGATACACGGATATAAATTTAAAGAACTACAAGTCGTAAATTATCATTATAATGCATATATATAGTATGTTATGTTGCATATATAGTGCAATTATATTACATATATATAATATTGAACAACCTGCGACGTGATTTTTTGATTTTTTTTAAATAACTTTATTTTATTTGCATCAAAGCTACAAAAATTTGTGATTTATTTATGGTGGATTTTATTTTTAAAAATAATAAAGTATAAAAAAATTTGAAATACAAAAAGAAACATAAGTGTGCTTTTTTACTTTCCCATACAAGACAGTGGTCCTCAAATAAACTTTCTAATTTTTAAACGAATTGCACAAAGTTGCTTGAAAGATTTGTAGGAAACTACTACAAAAACTACGTAATTTTAATGAAACAGTTTGATGTACATGTGTTTAATGGATCAAGTATTTTATGTGTATTTGATATCTAAAACACAACAAAATACATCGTCTTTTGAAGCTTCCCTGACCCTGTCATATATATATATATATATATATATATGTCTCTATATATATGCACACGTGGAATCATATCCTTACGCTACTGCTCGGTTAATCGGCACTAAAAAAAGATTGAATATATCGTGATTGCCCAACAGGGAAGTTTATGAATAATGATTGCATTTTAATATTATTTTCACTCAGATTCTTATATTATCAAGTCCCATATAGACGAGATGGAAATACTCATTTATTAAAAGTAACTATCAAGTGGCATTCGTAAAAATGGTACCTTGAATATTCTTTAAATAAAAGGTTTTAAGTTTGAGTTTTATTCAGAACTTAAAAAAAATTAGGATGAGCAGAAGATTTTCTCACAAAGTGAGTTTCCTCTTAATTTGGTTGGACATGGTCGCCAAACTTTTAGCGATTCGCTATATGTTCGTCATGATAAGGTCGAATAGCCTTGTTATTTGCTGTTAAATTTTTTTATTAAAACTACTAGATCTATTATATCATAACCTTTTGAGAATTATTTTCTTTTTCACAATTATTTTAACAAAAATAATTACTTACCAAAATAACGGTTCACGGTTCACAGGATGTAATGTTTGGTGGCACTGAAACCGTGGCATCTGCTATTGAATGGGCTTTGACTGAACTAATGCATACCCCTGAATCACTCAAGCGTGTACAGCAAGAGCTTCTTGATGTTGTCGGTCTTGATCGTCGCGTTGAAGAATCCGATTTTGAGAAACTCACCTACTTTAAATGTGTCATCAAAGAAACACTTCGCCTCCACCCTCCAATTCCACTCCTCTTGCATCAATCTTCTGAGGCAACAGAGGTCGCTGGCTACCACATTCCTAAAGGAACTCGTGTCATGATCAATGCATATGCCGTTAACCGTGACAAGAACGCTTGGGAGGATCCTCACACATTCAACCCATCGCGTTTCTTGCAAAGTGGGGCCCCAGACTTTAAAGGAAGCAACTATGAATTTATTCCCTTCGGGTCTGGGCGTAGATCGTGTCCAGGAATGCAACTTGGATTATACGCATTGGAGATGGCGGTAGCACACCTCCTCCATTCCTTCACATGGCAATTGCCTGACGGGATGAAACCGAGTGAAATTGATATGACTGATGTGTTTGGACTCACTGCACCAAAGGCAATTCGGCTTGTTGCGGTACCAACTCCGCGTCTCTTCTGCCCATTGTATTAAAACAAGAACTTGCAAACTAGTCAAAATGTTGCATCAACTGGTTGCCTTTCACCCTTTTATTTTCATGATTCTATTTTTAATAAAAAAATAATAATAACTAAAGAATTGTATTTTTATTCACATGTTGAAATTGAATCTCCTTGTATTCTGTTATTGTAAATATCTTATCTTCAAAGAGGGAAGTTTTTCTTTTCAAGTTTGCTTAACAAAGAACATTCATAGTTGGTTTTTTATTTTCATCCTTGTAATCTAACTAAAACTTTTTTTTTTTTTTTTTGAATTTGTTACTTTATTAAAAACTTCCACAATCCATTCTAATATATCTATCATCTATTCAATTAAATAATACATATCTTCATTCACTTCTAAGTATATTTTTTATTATACTTGCAACCACTCACAAAATTTATATAAAATAGTTATGAGCATTGAATAGTGACTCTAAATATAAGGAGTCATTTTTTTCCCTTAATATATATATTTTTTTAACAGCCAACAAAAAAAATATCATTAAAAAAATGAGACTAGCAAGATGCTAGGTACAAAAACTAGAAAATATATTACACCATAAATCCCAAACTAGATTATCGTATTTTCCCCTATTTTCAATCCAAAGATAAGACAACATGTTAATATCATCAAGTATTTCCGCCGGTGTGCTCCGATTCCAATATGTTTCTCTTAATATTTTGTAACAAAGAAGAATGAGGACGTGAAATACGATTAAGGAGTGAAAATGAATAGAAGATTTCTCCAAAAGATTTGAAGTTGGGGTAAGTGTAGGGAATGGGTGGGGAATGCAAGACAATAGACATCTAAGTTTAAACAATATGTGTTTTAGAGAGTGACAATTGGACAAAACATGTGGAGGCGAATTACGTATTTTTTTGATAGTTATGTCACATATGGTGGACGATATATATGCGTAAAATTAAAACCGTGTAGGGTTTTTTCTCAACCACCCCTTAGGATGTGAGATAAGAGACATTTTCTTGGTGGAAAGTTCACGTCTCTACCATATCCAAATCATCATTGTTAAGAAATTTACTTTATAAAAAAAGGGTGGGTTAAATAGAGGGAGAACTATGAAAAAATTATGTGGTCAACCTGGAGTAAATCTATTGTATATTTTGTACCCTTATCTAGCTTCTCGCTGGTTAGTGATTAATGAAAAATGTTAATGGCTGTTCAAAAAAAAAAATCGACATGTTAATTGTGTTGGTTCAAACTTTTTTCAAAACATTATTAATAATTTTAATCATTATAAATTAATCCTACCATTAACAACTTTGATACCAGAAAATCAATTTGATTCATATCATTAACTAAACAACATATAATAATACTAAAAAAAAAAAACTTTTACCTTCTCTTGTAAACTCATGGGAGGAGAATAAGGGAGAATTAAATGGTGTTGATAGTTATAATAGGAATTCCACAGCATCGTTGACCTTTTAACAGCTTCCCAAAAAATAATAATGCTTCTAAGCACGCTATACGGTGCGTCGCATGAGTGGGAGGTAAATGGTTGTGTCACGTAACATAGAACGTGACTTACCTGGGTGAGTGGGAAGATGAAAATGTTTGGGTAAGTGTGAGTTTGAGTGGGTAAAAAGGTATGAAGATGAGGTGTTATATTCTGATTGGCAATTAGATGAAGAGGCAGATTGTTATTAGTTGAAAAAAAAATGATATCATTGTTTAGGGGTGTAGGCTGTACCACGGGGGACTGGGCAACGCCCACACTTCATAAGCACGGGACGGTGTAGGGGTGTGTGAGCAATGGCGGAGCTTAAAAATTTTGTCATGGGTGGCCAAGATTTAGGATCCTCTAAAAAAAATTAATTGTGTTTCGGGTCATTTATTCGGGTCGGGTCAGTCGGGTCGGCGTGTCAGATTTAAAAAAAAACAAACTCCAAACTATCATATCTTTGTTCAATGACTTAACTGATGAATCGTGAGACGAAGCGAGACGATAGGGTCAAAAACCGAGGCGTGAGGCGGTAAAGTGCTCCGATTTTCGTACGCGAGGCGACCATATATAAAAACACTTAAAAATTATACATACCACATATAATATAGAGAATATGTTAAGATATATACCCACATAAATAAATACTTTTTATTCAACTGCTTTCAAATAAATAAATACAATGTTGGAAATAAATCTTAAATTTAAAAGGTGCGTTCTTTTTTTAACTACATTTATGTTTTATTTTTTAACCTTAATTTTTTTTGTAATAGGATCCAAATTTGTTTAGAGAACTGTGCGATTTATTTTGTTTTTTCACCACGCGATTTAACTGGCAATTTTAAGGTATTTAAGAACTGGTGATAATTTTATGATGTTTTTTTACTATGTATTATACCTTCAGAGTTTTATAATATTATGAACTGTGAAATTTTATGGTGTTTTTCGACAGAACAATTTAACTTAGCAATTTATTTTGAGTGGACAATTTAAGTGTGTTGTATTGTTTAAAGTTAACCATAAAATTGCCTAACTCAAAAACATCATAAAATTGATAGGTTAAAAAACACCATAAAGTCAGATAGTTTTATGAACAGTAGAAAAAAAACCATACAACGCGTAATAAAAACCCAAAAAACATATCACAAAAACGTCTAGTTCATGAACACTCAGTTCAATTTGTTTTTTGTGCGAAACTTCATACTCGTTAACGTTAGATTTATGTTGTAATTTTCTTTAAAAGAAAATAATAAAGTACAAAAAATTACGTGTTTAAAGAAACGAGGGGATAAATGCATGTGACTGGTGTTTAAAGCCTCAATTCTTTATTTTGACATATATACCCTTATGTAGGAGTGCCATTTTTATCCGAACCCTATAGCAAAACCCGAACGCTTTAATCCAAACCCGATTAAATGATAATCCGATTAACCCGAACCCAATTAAGTATTAACACCGAACCAATAGTGTTAAATTGTTTGATAAATAAAAGTTCAAATCGGTAAACCAGATTAACTCGAACTTTCAGAACATGAATTAAATGTAAGTTCCAATCCTTTTTTTTAATTTGCATTTGCAAGACTTTTCATATCCCATCAACGTTGACGGCCGGCTTTTTCAAGTTGAAGGTGTCGGTTTAACATCAAAAGTCTTAACTTCTATGTATTAATATTCTCAAAAGACATATCCACAAAAATCCAGATTGCATATTTTTTAACTCGTAGAAGGTTTACTAAAAAAATTCAGTCTTTACTCCTCTTCAGTTTTATAATTAATTACATTTTGTGAAGACTTTTATGAAGATTATTTATCAAGTAATGTGAGCTTGTTATCGATACGTTTTTGTTAAATATTTTATATTAGATGATTTTGATTATATCTTGTATGTTCAATGGTTTTGGGTATTTTTTGAAAAAATTGGATGAAGCCCAATCCGCAACCATAATAGCAGCTCAATTACAAACCCAAAACCGACTAAACTAAACTCACCCGAATTAAACCGATTATCGTAATCTGATTCACGAGTGAGTCTTTATATTGAGAAATAACTTCAATTAATGATAATTCAGTGAAAATTCAAATCTGAATATTTTTGAGTTATTATATTATCATAACCTCAACTTTTATTTAATAATCGAGAATACTACTAACTAAGAAATTTTTATTAAAACTCTCATTTTTCAACTTATTCTTTTTTCTAACAGTAGCATATTAATTAAAACGAACTTATCTTTTTAGTTTTACATCAGCTTATTTTTTGGTTAAGCATCGCTATATAATAATTTTTGTCTTCTCTATTCGAATTAGTTTGAGTCGGATCGGGTCACGCCATGTTAAAAAATACTATCAAAATAATTTTGAGGGGAGGGAGTCCTCCCGTTTTTCCCCATTTTTTTCCTAGCGTCACATCAGCTTCCCCACCTTTTCCCATTTTCCCCCATTTTTTGCGTAACCGTCCCATTTTTCCCCATTTTTCCCTACTTTTCCCCAACTAAGATTCCTCATCATCCCAATGGCCACCAACCACCACACCACCCCATCAACCACCACCACCTGCTCCGACCACCACCACCTCCCCATCGACCACCACCACCTGCGACCTCCAACCACATGCTCTGAGCTCCCCATCAACCACACCACCCCATCAACCACCACCACCCACGCAGCTTCAGCACCTGCTCCGACCACCACCACCTGCTCCGACCTCCACATCAACCACCACCACCTGCGACCTCCAACCACCTGCTTCGACCTCCTCCAACCCTCTCTTCCTCCTTCGGCCCCGATCGGTGACTAAACCCCGAAAATCACCACCCCGATTACGGGGGGTGGTGTTCCCGATCGGCCCCGGCAGCCACGTAACCACGTTAGCTCCCCGATGGGTTTCCCGACTCCACTCCGCCCTCTCTTATATACAAAAGCTAAATAGGCTAGTCGTCGGCTTGGTTTAACTTATTAAAAATACTAATAAACTTGAACTTAGTTTATGTTAGTGGTTGAGTTTTTTTCAATTGGTTTGCAAGTGTTTAGAAATAAAAAATGGTTTGGGGGTGAATGATTGAAATTTTAACTTAAAAACTCCTAAAAGTCATAAGTTAATAAGCACCTTTGGCAAAAAGCACTTTTTAAGTTAAATAAGCAATCTCAAACACCCTCTTAGCCTAGTAAATTAATTAGGGAGAATAGCTGCTCCCACCCCACGCCAATGCTATTTTTATTAATAGTATAATATTTATTATTATAATAATTATTATTAATATTAATATTATTATTATGTTTATTGTTATTAGCGTGTACCTTTCTTGTCCGTGATTTTGCGTGACCTCTATTCATAATGTTATGACAGTGATTGGTTATGCTCGTAGATCCTTCTACAATTTAATAACTTGAAACCAGAACCAGTCAAGGTAGAAAAAAATAGTCATTGAAAGTTTGAATTACAAGACTTGATATCATAATTAGTTTGTGGTCACTTGCCGACTTGCCGTGACACGAGAAAGAGGATGGAGTTTGAAAAAAAAAATGGTAAATACAGGGTACCTCTGACCCTGGTATCATTTTGGTACTCACGAGATCCTCCCCAAAATGTATTGTGGCGGTGATTCACCTCTACTTAGCACCACTTGATCTGAGCACCACAAGGGACTACACTAACAGCGTTAAGCCTTCCCGCATGGTATTAAGCTTCATCAGTTCCGGGTACCTCAAGGCCGCCCGGAGTGGGATTCGAACTTGAGACCTCCCATAGGAAAACCTAAAACTTATCCGACCCAGCTAGACACCCATTGGTTAACAGGATGGAGTCTCTTATGTGTGAATGATAGAACTTAAAGGTCAATCAATGAATGGAGAATGAGTGATTGACAGGACACATGTTAGTATTCTGGTAGTTGAGCTTTAGTTTTATATTACATTTATATTATTATAATCCATTTTCTTTGAAAGGTGGGTGGTTTTTTAATGCCATACGGCCATAAAGGAGCCTTAATATATTCAAGAGGACCTAAAAAGTAATTTTAATTTGAGGGTCTTTTTAGTTAGAAAAAACAGGACTTTTAGCTAAACTAGAATTGGTAAACGATCTAAATATTTATAATTTACAGAGCTATATTTTAATTATATATATATACCCCGATATATACAAATGTGTGTATCAAAAACATATAATGAGAATTATATAACATATGTCATATGGTAATATGGTGTTGATTATGAAAATAATCAAAATATATCGGACACCAACTTGAATCACGTGGATAACTAGAATATCGAGAGGGAGGTTTAGGAGGATCATAAAGTCAAGGTTTGACCAATCAATAATAATTAAAGCTATTAATGAGTCTATCTTTAAAAAGAAAAATTTGAACAACAGAGGATCTCGCGTGCTAGCCACCGGGAACCGGGCGATGTAACCAAGGTCGATTCCTCGACCTCGTGAGACCATACCCCCAAATAATTGGGAACTTGATGTAATCCGTAAACTCTCTCCTCTCCCCTGGTTTGAATCGGTGATCACCTTTGTCTGATGTGCACTTTCTCCCCATGATAGGAAATTGCCCAAAGCAATTCCTCTGGACAAAATTTGAACCTGAGGCCTCACAAAGAGAGCTCAAGTCTACATCTCCTACTAACCACTTGAGATAGAAATCATTGGGTTTTTTCTAATAACGTTCGGAACCACCCTCAATATCCAAGTTAGTTTTTATGAGACGTGAAATCAACCTACATAATGATTTTGACACTCTAGGCATGACTCACCCAAAAACACCATCATGAAGGAAAGTCACCATGTGAAAAA
The DNA here is from genome assembly GCA_009936405.2 of Stevia rebaudiana. Lineage (NCBI taxonomy): Eukaryota > Viridiplantae > Streptophyta > Magnoliopsida > Asterales > Asteraceae > Stevia > Stevia rebaudiana. The sequence continues at coordinate 11,513,791 of WOUH02000014.1, forward strand.
AACCACCTAACCCAACCTGATACTATGTCTGGGTTGTGATTTAAAACCAAGATCATGCTATTTTAATGAATTCTTATACATCTTACTATAATCACTTGACTTAGAGATGATTGCTTTTTTTTTTATAGTATGATTGTGTTTTTCGTATTTTAGTTTTTTTGTTCATCAAGTAGTTGTCCTGCATAAGGAGGGTTCAGGGTTAGTCCTTTCATTTGATGAAAATCGAGTCAAGCGTGTTTAGTTCTTTGTGTGTGTTCATCTCTTATTACTAGTACCAAGCTAACATTCGTGTTTATACTTTTATCAAAAGAAACGCCTACAAATAGCTAGTAAAGTGTATAGTTGGTGGGGTATTATTTACAAAGATATATCTTATATTTTTTGCATACATGCAGAATAACCAAGCGTTACTAATGTTTCATCAACAATGACCATATGACACATTTAAGAGGGAGCGAGTCCTCTCACTTTTCTCCATTTTTCCCACTGCCACATCAGCGCCACATTATCTTTCCAATTTTTTCTCATTTTTCGTGTTATCATCCCATTTTTTTCCACTTTTCCACCTCATCACATATTTAATATTTATTAATTTAATTAACATTCAAATATAAAAAAAATTCATTAATTAAATAAAAGATACATAACTTAATTTTTAAGAAACAATAAATAAATTAAAAAATACATTAGTTGTTGGCTTGGTTTGCATGCCATTCTTGAGATAAATGATCTAAATGTTCAACAAGATCGAAAGTATTTGTAAAAAATGAGATAAATAAACGGGTGGTGTGTAAAAAATGAAGAAGATGGCAAGTTTAATTGGGAAGAAGAGAAGAATTTGGATTGGATGAATTGAGAAAATGATTGGGTATTTATAGGGTAAATTTTTTTTTTTTTTTTTTTAAACCCAACGGCTACTTTACCCTACCCCACCCCACACCCACCTCTCCAACGGCTCTATCTCCCTTGGGGCCGAACGCCAAAAATCACCGAAATAGCCCACCCCGATTATGGGGGCGGTGTTCCCGTCCGGTGGAATTCGGGGTCGGGCCCTCCCCGTGACTCACTCCGTCTCTTCTAATAAAACTATTTTTGCTGTTCAAAAAATAAAAGACAATGACACGTCTAATGTAATGTTGAAAATAAGAAAATGGTTGGTGATCTATCAAGTATAGCAACTTCTGATAAGAATATGTTGTGTTGTTGAAGGTCTTTTTTGGAAAAATTGAAAAATAAATGGTGAAAATAGGTTTAATGGTGAAAGAAAATGAAAAATAAATGGTGAAAATAGGAGGGTGTAACAAAAATAAGAGATATGAAACATATGTGACTCTGATACTATGATAACGTTGAAAGAAGAGAGAGAAAAGGATACTGATTAATAATGTTTATGTGTGTTATTTTAGTAATTAGTTATTAAATCCCAATGATTATAACACTAACTTATCTCAAACCATAATAATAACTCATTTTAACATATAAATATGTTAATTAAAATATCTCTATTTATAAATGATTCCAAAGAATATTGATATAAAGGAAGGTTCATTGGGGAACCATAAAAAAAAGGGAACTGGGGAACACTTGTGGACCGTTCATCTTTAGTACAAAAAAAATCCAGTACAAAAAAAAAATCCAGTACAAAAAAAAATAATCCAGTACAATTTTTTTTTTAATCCAGTACAAAAAAAAAAAATAATTTAGTACAAAAAAAATAATCCAGCACAAAGGTTCCCAGTTCCCTCTTTTTTTATGGTTCCCAATGAACCTTTCTCTATTGATATAAGTCATCCCTCAAATTTTTTAAAATTTTATTAAATTGTTTAACTTAATTAGATAAAACTTCTCTATTAATTTCTCAATATTTCTTTCTCAAAATATTTTAATTTAATTAAATGAAAACTGTATAAGTAAAATTCTAATTTAAAAAAAAAAAACAAGTTTTGTTTCATAATTATTACCATTACACAACCCTTTACAGTTTTATAATTTTATTTTTTTAACCAACTCATGATAATCATTTTTTGATCATTAAATATATTCTATTGCTTTTTAGTATTAGTATTGTTATATATTTGTAATATATTAAGAGAAAACATTTCTATATTATACCTCTCGTGAATCAGTCCACTCCAAATCTGATAGCAAGTTGATCGTTTAATAAAATTTCCATTTTCATATCATATCGATTTCCTAAGGACATTTGACATCAGAGTTGGCTATCAGCGGGTGGATATTTTTTTATTCCGGATACAATTCGAGAATATTAGTGAACTAATTCTATATAACACCGGTGTCATATGACTTGGGTAGTGTTATGTGGATCCTTCACTTACGACCATTGTTGGAAATAAATCGTCTATTGCATCATGAAGGGAGAAGGGACAAGTTATAATGGGTCTAAATCTGCCTTAAGGACCAACACAAATCCTGTTCATTTCTTTGACTGTGTTAGGCCTATGAAATTGTCATTGCCAACTATCTACCTGATTTGTGATAAATATTCACATAAAGAATAAATTGTGGAAATGTGAACTTCTCTCACCGATAACCAACTTAAGATATAATCCACATTTTCTTAACATAAAAATCCATGCACTCCTACAAAATAAAATTGATGCACTCCCGTTCAAAAAAAAAAAAAAAAAAAAAAACATGATACAAAGTGACACATGTATTCCATTCGCATTTAACAAATGCAATCTACATCTCATATTTCAAACAATTGTGTAGTTGATTCTATTGTTTACTTGCCATATTCGATTACTGATTTACAGGATGATATACTTTGTATAGAAATACAAACAAAAAATTATCTTAGTCCAGATTTAAACTCACAACCCAAAAAAGGGAAGAAGAGAATTGTATTTAATCATGATAAATTTTAATTTAACCGATGACAGATATTTAACATTATACTTAACTTCACCTGACAACACACCTTATATATCATAATAATATTTTAACGGATTTTACAAAACAAAAAGATTAACAAACTACCCTTTTCACTCTCATGGGTGCAGATTCTTGCAGGTTGCTCCCTTCTTGCACCTCCCGCTCTCATAAAATCTACACACGCGCTGCCCTTTAACTGGCGGCCTCAAATAACCACCACCACCACCGCCACCGGTTCTGCTATATCCTGGTTCTTCAACCTGATGAATACGTTCACGGGGACCATAACTACTATTATATCTCTCACCGACATATTTCTGTTGGTTTGGGTCAAACCCTATGTTGCCACTCCGACCCGGGTCGGTTACTTGACCCGGTCTTCCTAAACTACTGAACGGACTTTGCATTGTTTCGGATCCCAAGTCATACGGGTCATATGGGTCCAAACCTAAAGTCAAAGGCGGTGGTGGTGGTGGTGGCGGGATAAACTCACCGTTTTCCTCCGGTTTATCAGAACCACCACCCACTCGCCTCTGATTGGTTGAACCTTCTAACCATTTGATTTGAGCAACTCGGGTCACCAACTTTGCGCCAATTCCAATCGGCTTCGGTGCTTGCATCTCTTTAGCCTGTTGTGATTCTTCCAGATTATTATTTACAACATTGTAATTCCCATTTTCTCCCTCATCACCTTCAACCTTAACCGATGTGTTAATATCAATCATTCGTTGTGGGACCCGCTCCATTTCCAACCACTTAAAACCCGTTCCATTTTCGGGACCAATAAACGAGTGTTGTTGCAGGCCGTTAGACGTTTTCATGAAATCAAAAACATTGACGGTTGGTGGTAACTGGATATCACCGCTAGAGCTAAAACCGTCACTTCTTGTACCTTGATCGGGAGTCGGACTAAACTCATCAAACGAGTCGTTAAACAAATCATCAACAAAACTGTTTCTTCTAGAAGTAGGCGAAGATGTTAATCCGTATTGAGATTCCATTGCATCAACTTCCGCCAAAAGATCCGAAACCGATTCTTCCGCTAAAGTGCTAAATTCAATCATTTCTGCCATTCCTTGCCACGTTGTAGAATCATCAAACATCAGTTGATTCGACGGGCCCACATTTTTGTCAATGTTGGACGTCGGTGTCGCTATATGATCTACAGCCGTCTCTAACACAATCCCCGAGTCCCATTCTTCATGTTTGACCAGAGTGGAACCACATCCGGCTAACCCGTTACCAAAAACCGCAACGTTGGGCCCACCACCAACTACCAGACTCGACGCGCTAGCTGCATTATTGTTGTTGTTAATGATGTTATTTCTTGAATCCTGAACCGGTACTTTCGAATCCAACACAGATTCTATCTTTTGCGGTGTGGGTCCCGGTAAATCAATGACAGCTGGCACGGTTGGTTCCGTTTCATTCTTTTCGGTTTCCAAAATAGGTGTATGTGATGTATCAATATGAACGGTTGACTCGACACTCGGAGGATTATAATTATTATTATTATCATTATTATTACCACTCCAGTTCTGACCAAAAGATTGACTATCAGATAACTTCTCATGATTGACAACTTCAACCGTTGATGATGGAACTTCACTGCAAACATTGAAACAGTCGGTTTGATTCCCAACCTTATTGGCGGCGGTTAGATTCTCATAGTCGTTGAGATTCTGTTTAAGTACATCGGTTAAAAGTATGTTTTTGTCTTCATGGGTCGCCCATATTTTCATATCTAGAGGGAAGTATCCACTTGTACTCCATCTTTGAATCTGTAGTAACGAAAACGGGCCTTGAATTTTACCGTTTGGATCGCGGTAATACCACATTGTGTTATTAGGATATGAAGGTGATGTTTCGGGTGCGGTGTTGGATACAGATGAACTTGGATCCAATTTGGTGACGGTTGAATCATTACAATCAACCTCATGTTGTGATTTCTCTAATGTTGAAATTAATGGATCTTTTTCAATTTTTATTGTGGATAATTGCTCGACATTTGGGGATGTTATGATGGTTTTGGTAACGGGTTTTTCGTCTTTTCGTGATTTGGTTTCTCTTTTTTTAGGAGACCGGGATTTCTTGAAGAGATATTGTGACTCCATTTGATCTCCTGTAAAGTTTAATTAATTAAATACAAAAAATCTTAAAAAAATTATGGTATGAAAGGTAGATGGTAAAAGAGAAATGAACAAACCATGTTCTTTGTTAAAATACTCCTCGGTATCATCTGATTCATAATCTGGATTCATTTTTGGATCTGAATGAACCAACGGGATTTTGTTTAATAAGCGTTCCCGCTCATCCGGTGTCTTCAAAAGTTGGATTTTCTCCACAAATTCTTTATATGTGAGGTTAGTTAAGAAATTTCATAATTTTCAATATTAAGTTTATCAAGAAATTAATTATATTAAAAAATATAAATTAACGGTAACTACAAAGATAGTCCCTTTAATTTGTGGAAAGTAAAAGGTTTGGATACTAATTGTTTAGAGTAACAGGTTTGGGTTTATGCTTTCAGTTTTGTAATGAGTTTGGGTAAAAAGGCCAACTTCCGTTAACTTTTTTTTTAATTTGGGTGACATAACAAAAATTCCCTTTTGACTTTTTAAATAGTCAAATTTAAAAGGTGAAATTCACAGGGTATTTGGTCATTTCACTCTAAGAAATTTAGCCTTCCTTGAAAACATAAAACTCAAACCTGTTACTTTTCGCAAACCACATGGACCATTTGGGCAATTAAATCATAAATTTATAATACGCAATTTGAAAAAGGATATCTTTTCTTAGGCCCTTTCTCACGTGTTATGTCACGAAGATGAGTGAGGCGTGATATCTCCTTTTCTATCCACTAAATCACATTAAAAAGGAAATTAGTTAGTATTGTAAGCCAAAAAGTTAACCTAATATGAAGTTTTAGATGATTAAGAAAATGTTTGAAAAGTCAAATCTCACATCATTTAGCTTTATTGACTGAAGCGCCATCGCCTTTTCTTGTATTTCACCCTAAAGAAAGATAAATTCAGCACCAAAAAATAAATAAACATTAAAAGTAAATTGAGAATAAAGATTTGATATGAATGCAGACTTACTACAGTGAAGTGTTTTACAAGACCGCATCTTATGCTTCGTTGCAGGCGTCTACATTCTTCCTGAAAAAAGACAACAAATATTAAAAGAAATCACTAAAATAATTAAAGATGAAGAAAATCAATTAAGAGACACAGTGCACCTGCAACTGTTTACAATTAGAGGCGAATAAATGTGTACTATATGGTAAAATAAGCAACTATAAAAGCCATGCTACTTTCAAGACCTAACAACAGATTCTTCGCGTACAATAAATTAACTTTTTTAAATAGGGAAACTATTTAAACATCAAAAGACCAAGCTTCCAATTTTGACATTTCTTTAGTAGTGGCAGAAATTGTACATATTATTCACCTCAGAAAACTCTAGATCTGAAATTGCATCAACGGATATAGTCTCCTTCTTGTCTAAATTTAATACTTCAAGTATAATGTCTGTTGATTTGTTGTTAACCTTATATGGTACATCCACTTTACGCGTGCCTGCAAAATTTAATTTTAAATTTATTTGATAAACAAACATAACTTAACATACTATTTACCATAAATAAATTAAAATATGCATTACCTATAACTTGAACAAGTCTGTACATATCATGCTTCAAATCACAACCAGATATTCTTATTCTCACAATCGAACCAACCACCTTGCTATGAAAATTATCAATATCTTCCAAAAGATTGCTCATCAAATCGCGCCGTAAATATATTAAATTCATGTTGTAAACATCAACCGCGCCAAATTCATCCAATTTATTATGTACTACACATTCCTCAATTTTATTATGATTTTTACGCTTTTTATCTTTACCAACAGTCTTATCCCAATCAGGGTCAACCGTGCGGTTGACCCGTCTCTTTCTTGAGGCCTCTTTTATTGCAAAATGGCGTTCTAGAAGCTTCAACATTTGAATACGACCCACCTGTGGCTTTTTAAACAGACTTTGTAACCGCGAATCACATATGATTTTATCTTTATTTTTAGAATCATGAAGATTATTTTTGTTTATGTAGTCCAACATTAGCGCCTGAACATCAAACCGCGATAATACAGTGCTATCCCCATTTTTCATATGTGAAACAAAATCCAATAGCTCTTTGCTCGCCCACTCCGCACTCGCAGATATAGTTTTTTCGCAGTTTTCCGTTTTTACCCTTTCTTTTGGTATATTAACCTGCTCATCTATTTTTCTTCTTTTTGATTCACTTTCTTCATTTAAATCACCAACAGATGATGATGTCACGCTACACGAAACATTGGCTATATTATGTACACCAACTTCAGAAATTGTACTAACTTCCGTATTTACCCTTTCGTTTGATATATTAACTTGCTCGTCTATTTTCCACGGGTTTTTAGCTTTGGTAAGCTCATCTAAAGTTAATGATAATTTTCCTTTTAAATAGACCCAATATACCTTAAAAAGATATTCCCAACTAAGTTTATCATCAAAATCAGCTTGAACCTGAAAATTAAAACATCGTTTAAAAAGCAAGTAATAACAAAAAAATGTGTCGTTTGGTATTTTAACAAAAAAGCGCGTCTACCAAACATAAGATTTGCATATACCTTTCCATCCTCGCCTTGACCGTTATTTTCAATCAGCATGATGGTTTTCTTGCAAATAGTGCAAAAACCTTTATCGCCTCTAACACATACGTAATCAGCTTTTCTAATGCAACCTCTGCACAATGAGTATGTACAAGTATAACACATATGATGTGCTGTCTTCTGGCATATGCTACATATATGCCAACCTGGATTTCATAAAAATAACAAAATATTAGTATGTTACGCATCCTGGTCTACTACAAATACGCCGTTTTTTGCAATTCTAGTAAAGCTAGTTTGACGCGATAAACTGAAACTGGATACGAAAAACCGATACGTCACTAACTTCATGCATCGAGTCATCGAAACTAATAAAACCATGCCAAAAATGGAATGCATACAAGACTCGAATGAGAACTTTAATGACAATATATTAATATGATACAAAGATAGTGAAATCTAAGGACTCTTTGCGAACAATAAAAACAAACAAACATACTCAGTAGAGTCCCACTAAAAAGAATGTGTATATAAAATTCTCTGTAGATAATAATAATCATTGGTCGTTACCATGCACATATTTCGGTGATCCTTTCATATTTAATGTCAACTTCCCGAGTGCCCGCCTTCCCGGATTACAAGGCGCAAATGTACAACTTACAAAGCGTGTTCGCGCAATATTTTCCCATTCGCGCTAAATTTTAAAATATAGCCAGCATTTATTATTATACTGCATTAGCACTCATTCTAAATAACAAAACCCTAAAGCTTACATGCATTATCTTAAGGGATCAACTACAAGCATAAAAACATCAAAGTTACAAAGTGTCTACTTTTAGTTTTCTTTATCCACTCTAGAATTGAAAACTTGACCTGCATTGATTATTTCTATGCCCTAACATACTTGACACGACACCGAAACCAAAGTTTAATGAGAGGAGAAGACGATTGATCGAACTTCTTTGGTTTTGTAAGTTGCACAAATATTATCATAAACAAATAACCATACACATGAAGCAATTTAAAAAAATCATAAACATAACACATACCACAGTTCCATTTAGCTGCAGATTCGAAAAACTCTTCATCTCGTCTGATACAAGCTGGATGGTATGCCTTTGGACAATTCCTGCACCAAAAAATAATATCAAAATGAAGACACATAATTCAATGATCCACCAATTCACAAATTCACTTCCTTTAACAAAACTAACAATCACATGCAGTTCAAACAAATCCATCACTCCCAAACCAGCTAACACCGGATCATAAAACAACAATTATGACCAAAAGTGCAGAATCAGCACATACCGGTGATCACAAAGCACAAGACTCCCACCATCAAAGCAAATGAAACAAACATCTTCATCATCCTCCTTAATCTTCTTACTAGCCGGAGGTTTAACAACCGGAGCTTTAGCAACCGGAGTTTTCGCCTGAGCTTTAGGCGGCCGCCCTCGTTTCCTTTTCACCACTTCCTTTACACCACTACCTAACTCCACCGAAGTTTTAGCATCCACCGCACCACCGATCTCCGAACCATCACAAATCGGTTGAATCACATCATAATTCCGACCCTCAGCTACCAGATTTTGACCGTCCATCATTTCAAAATCAAACAATTGGAACAAAATTGAACCGGATTGGAAGTCAGTCCATCATCACGACTACCACCGGCAAAAGAAGTCAACAAACCCTAGATTTTTTGGATGAGTTGACAGGTGTTGATGAAATAAACACGAAACACGGAAAGAGAGATGAATTGTTTGCCGACCGGAGATGAGTTTGTGGGTGTTGGGTGGGGTTTTTACCTTTCGGCGTCACGAGTTAATCAGCAGTTAATCTAGAGAGAGAAAGCTTTGAAAACGGAGATGAGTTTATGCTTGTGTCAACACGTGATCTGTTTCCATTTCATTTCTCTATGATAATATGAATACAATCCCCCCTAAACTTCTCATATAAAACAAAGATTACCTCTTTGCAATATTATTGTATCAAATTTACCTATTGTATATGGGAAATTGGGTTTTCCTGATTTTTTAATATGATTTATCGGGCGATAATGATGTATAACTATAACAAGCCGTGTCTTTTATCATGAATTCTTATTTATTTTATGTTACAAACACGTATTTCTAGCATAGTAGAAGGCCACATGTTCAAATTCATATCAAGTTTCAAATTATTTTAACTCATTTTTAATGGCTTCTTTATATATGGGACACCCAATTTTGTGCATTTACTCCTTAATAGTTTTTGGTGTATAATTGTCTTCATTGATTTCCTTTGTTGTTATAGCATATGAATATATTGTCAACAAATGTTTTAATTATGATTCTACATTAAACTACTATGTACATATTTAATAGATATCTTACTTTTATTAGTACCGGTGTTTCTCCAAGAGTTTCATTTTCCTTTGTAATCATGCTAGTCACTTCTGGGCATTTACTTTACTTGAGTTATATCTATAATGTATTTTGAGTTTGCAGCAAGTGTATTGATATACATTTTACGTTTTTGTGAGTTCTTATTTTGGAACTAATTGTGTCCCACGTTTTCTATGTATGTAATAGCTTCGGGATTACCTTAATTCAAGAGGTGCATTTGATGCTTGTATATAAGGCTTAGTTACTCTATTTGTTTGTGAAAGCATTTGATAATTCATTTGTAACTCTTTGCAAATGTATAATCTTTTAGATTTCATATTCACATTGGTCGTTTATAGGGTCAAAATTCACATGTGATAATGCATTCTACATAAAATATTGTGTTAGTAGTCTTTATTTTTTAATCCCCTTAAAACTAAACCTCGAAATGGTGTTGCATCAATATGACATGTTTCCCATTTGTGGTTCCAGCTATTTAATACTTGATTGGGAATTAAATCCAAATGTAGATGCACGGTTTTCATCATGGTCCCATTTTGTTACATTTTGGTGACGGTATTGGTACATAGACTACACAACATAAGATGTTAAAGTGGACTAACTAGGTTCACTTTTGAAAGCTAATTATAATATGGAGTATTCATGATTAGTTGTCGGTCTTAATTTTAATAAGTGTAGTGAGATGCAAATACAAAACATGGTAAGTTGCATCCCATGAATTGTGGCATAACGTTTAGTTTAGTTAACGATCTAGCTATATCGTTTTGTGTGTTAACATGCGACAGTAGATGTTCAACAGGTATCCCGGTCAACATACAATAGTTGTTAAAGGCTTGGGATGTGAATTCTCCTATACATCCTCATGTTTTTTATTTGATTCATCCAATAAAGGAGCTCCCCGTTGTATGTTTTGAGCTAAAAGTTGGATAACTGCTGCATTTCAAGAAGATAAGAGACTAATGTGTGTGGAATTGGCCACACAAATGCTTTTTTAAATGTAAGTACACTTACGATATTTTAACTCCTAAACAGGTTACCGGATGACGATTTTTAATTATGATTAGTTGATAAATTATATTTTATTACTTTAGAAGAATAGGGACAACAGGCCATTGGTGTACTAGTAGCCCCATAAATCCATAATTTTTTTTATATTAGTCGTGGGTTGGATTCTCGTCTTGAGCAATTTTGTTATGGGTTAAGTCATAGGTTTTTCCTAATTATGGGCGGGTGGCCGCGTCATCACGTTTTATTGTTGGGTGGAATGGTGATCTATTTGACAAGATGATCTGTCTTAGACTTTATTAAAAAAGTCTTCAAAAGCCACCCAAGTTGTACGAAGTACCATTCATTTCAAGTATTAATTGAATGATTCTTTTTCGTAAGTTTATTAGTGAATGCTAGTTTAAAAACTTTTTCATTAGTTAATTATTTATGAGTGAATGCTAGTTAGAAAACTCGTTTGTAATGTGCGTGCAAACAAGTCAAACTAAAGCTATTTAGGCTCTGTATAATATGGGTATAAATTCACAAACATTATGATCTTACATGTTTTACAACATTTTTTTTTGTTCTAGTAAAGACGTGTGAACGTGTGTTTACTACAAACAAAAGACCTTTTGAGACCTACTATCGCATTTAAACATGGAACGAAATTATCAAATGTGTAACACCCTGAATTTTGTGTTGATAGGACGAGAATTTGAGGAAATCTTCTGTCTGTTAGTATTATGCTTACGATCAAGTTTCGGTGTTAGGACTGTTGTAAACT
>WOUH02000014.1:11525596-11540687 GCA_009936405.2 Stevia rebaudiana
GTAAATATAGAGAAACACTGTTCATTAAAGTAAATTGGAGAGAGAAAAAGTAGTGAAAAAGGTAAAAAGTATTATTATTTGATTGAACAGGATAGAGAAAAAGTAGTAAAAAGGTAAAAATTATTATTATTTAATTGTATAGGAGAGAGAAAAAATAGTGATTTTTGATGAATTATAAAGAAAAAAATAGAGATGCTAATGTGAATGCTGTTACCTTAACTTACTTTACAAATCCTGTACCTTTTTTTACCATCATGCTATGAAACTTGGCTCACTTAGAGGGGAGGGAATGGTCTCGTTTTTCCCTGTTTTTCCTACTGTCACATCAGCGACACATCAGGTTCCCCATTTTTCCTTATTTCACTGGCAACCGTCCCATTTTCCCCACTTTTCCCCAATTAAGATTCCTCACCATCCAACCACCACTACCACCAATCCAACCAACACAACCACCAATGCAACCACCACCACCTGCTACCACCACCACCACCACCTGCTCCGACCACCACCACCACCTGCTAATAAACCCTAGAATCAAATTCACGCCCACCTGCTCCGACCAGCACCACCGTTCGAAACCACCACCGTCGTCCTCATTGCTGCTGTTCTTGAGGGGAACCACCGCCGTTCTGCCACTGCCGGAGCCATGACAGTGGCTACGCTTCTCATCACGCTGGTCGTCGAGGGTCACCACCACCGCTGTCGCTGCAAACCACCACCGTTCGGCCCTCTCTTCCTCCTTCGGCCCCGATCGGTGACTAAACCCCGATTTTCTCCACCGGGGGCGGTGTTCCCGGACGGCCCCGAGCTCCACGTGGGTTCCCCGAACCGTTCACCGACTCCACTCCCTGTGCTCTTACAACTATTAACTTTTTATTTTGTTTTCTTTTATAACTTTAGAAATATGATTCGTTGTTTAATAATTTATGAATGTATAGATGCTATGTGTTCATCCTTATCTGTTTATTGTATTATTTTTTCCGGAACAAGTTTGTGATACGTACAAGACATCAATGCACGAATGTAGAAGCCTGACGAACTGGCTAAATGTTTTTTTTTTACAGTTTTTTATCCATTTCGATATAATGATTCACCGTCATGATGTTTTATTTTCAACAGCATCTCAACGTGAAGAATAAGGATATGTCATTGAAAGGAAGCCTTATAAATTTTCACACATTCGTCACAACTTGCAGAGTTCACATGCTAAACATGTGTTCATTGTGAAATCGATATAATGACGAGAATCATGCACAAACCATTTATTTAAATGTATATCATTTAAATTCAATGAAAATTATAAAATTGATTAAAACTGTGTGTTATACACGTGTATTTGTCTACACAATGTATTTTTAAACACTAAAACGTAAATATATTCAAATTTAAGGAGATTTTACTCAATTTATATACAAAATGATCAAAGTAAGGACGAGTAAAAAACCTAATATATCTTCAAAATTGTGAAATTTTTTACCAACCACACGTTTCATTCATACTTTATGACCCAATTACAATATTTTTCCATCCTTTACGAAATAAATACATGTATATAATAAAAACACATGCCAAAATATTTTGATGAGTTTTTACGTATTTAAACAAGAATAAAAAAGTATATTGATACTAAGATCATGGGGTACACGTAGATACGTAGTGGTTGGTTGTGCCACGTAGGCATCACGTGGACAAGCACTTGAAGATGGTTTGGATGGAAATGTATTGGTGTTGGGTGTGTTAAAAGTTGGAGGGTGAAATGATGTATTTTAATTAGTATGAGTGTGAAGTATTTTATTATGAGTGGTTGAAAAAGAAAAGAAAAAAAGAATTAAACCCTGGTTCCAACCACTTTGACCACCACCGTCCACCACGTGCAAACATGCGTAAGGTGACCGTATGCTGAGTGTAGTTGGCTTCAAAACCGCTCCAATAACAGGGTATACCCGATGGTCTAATTTTTATTACTTTTATAACAAGTTATGCTGATAATGATAATTCCTTAAAATATTATTTATCATTAACGCCTGTATTTGATTAGGGCGGTTTTCGTCGAACAAAGTACAAATCGTAAAGCATCCATCCATTCATGCCGTGTTACAGGTGACAACTGAACCAATTAAGCGTCAACCAAACCCGATCGCTTCGAATACGGGCTGCTAGATTCTCGATCACTGCGAACAAGATCATCGGAGTTTTGTTATTATCCGTTTGTTGAAAGGGGTAATCGGAAGAAAATTCGGTTTATTAGTGTTGTTCTTATCTCAAGTTATGTTGCAGAGACCCCGTAGAAGATGCGAAGGCACAGCAATGGGTGTCATCGTTCTCGATCTTCGTCCCGGTTTAGGAATTGGTCCTTTTTCTCTGGGTAAAGTTTATTTTGTTTTTTATTCTGGTTCATCGTTGATTTCCATGGAAATTTGGGGGATTGATGGGTTTTGTGATTGAAATATGAAATGATTGGTTTAACTATTTTGCCAGTAGAAAAGTTAATAAATGGAATCATACTATGATTTGTGCTAGTTATAAGCTAATGATGGAGGTTTTTGGCTGGATAGTGTTGTATTTATGTTGGAGATCTTTGTAATCTCTAATTGAATTTATGTTTAATGCTATATTGTATGCTTTACTGAATTTGAAAAAAGTTCGAGCTTAAATTTGTACTAATTGAGGTTGGATTTTCAGGATCTTTCTTAAATTTATATATATTTATGGATGATCCTTATTAGTTTTACATTGATGATTATCTGAAGCTCACTGGATATAAAGATTCCAGTTAAAGATTTTTGTTTCAATGGTGATGAAATTATGAATGATCTTTTTTGATTCAGGAATGCCTATATGCGAAGCGTTTGCACAGATTGAGCAACGACCAAACATCTATGATGTAGTTCATGTCAAGTATTTTGATGAGGTTTGTTATGTTAAATACTTTGAAGTTAACACATGATAATTTGAAGTTATTTTATATAATGTTTCAAGTTTTGTTTAATTCAGGATCCATTAAAGCTGGATGTTGTTATAAGCTTCCCGGATCATGGTTTTCATCTTCGTTTCGATCCGTGGTCTCAGGTATTTTGAAGCATTTAATACTTTATATTATTATCTTGCAGGTTTCAGTAGCATCTTTTATCTGCTTTTCCAAATCTTATTATTTTGACCATAAATAGAAAAAAGTTTAAGAATCATAATCAGGTTTTTCCATTGCGACATCAAGCAAAATAATCATATAAACTGCAGAACTGGGAAACTACCTTGTGATTTTGTAAAATTCTTTGAATCCGATCTGTTGGATGAAATTAAATTCATAATATATCTGAATTTGTCATACAAATTTACTTTTATTGGTTTATCCAGAGGCTTCGTCTTATCGAAATCTTTGATGTGAAACGGCTTCAGATGCGCTATGCAACATCCCTTATTGGGTAAATATGATCTACCAACCCGTTCTTTATTTTCATAACTAATCTGCTTGTGGTAATACCATTTTGTTTTAATTTTTTTTAGAGGTCCATCGACTCCTGCTACTTTTGTAAATGTTTATGCAGTTTTTGGGCCAACATTTCCTGGAATTTATGACAAAGATAGAGGCGTATACACTCTTTTCTATCCGGTACGCTTAAGTTCTTAATCATATGATCAAGTCTCTCTTTTCTTTTCTTTTATTTTTATTTATTTATTTATTTTAATTTTCTCATCTTTGGGTTTTTTTACTTTGCAGGGGCTATCATTTGCTTTTCCAATTCCCTCTCAGTATACAGACTGTTGCCATAACGGGGAAGGTATGAATTCTTTATAAAAATTGTTAATGTTTTATTTGCCTAATTATTAATGCTAATTTCTTTTTATATCTATATTTTGAATTTGAAAGCTGAATTGCCATTGGAGTTTCCTGATGGGACGACTCCAGTAACATGTCGCGTATGCATATACGACAGTTCAACAGATAGTAAAGTTGGTGTTGGATCATTGATGAACAAAGCTTCTGCGCCTCCACTGCCAGCTGGCAGTCTCTACATGGAAGAAGTTCATGTTAAGGTTCATTTACTTGATTTTTAACTACACTATTTTTATTTGATTTTTTTTACAGTAAACTGTCTTAATGTCATTTCAATTTTTATTATAAATTGAAATCCCTCAATTTCTGTTATTTGGGCCGGATATTTTAGTCAATTGGTTGTGGTAGTTGGATTACGCGTCAAAAGTGTTTGGGTTGAAACATTTAATTTTTTTAAAAGGTTGAATTTTTATTGCCATAATAATTGAATCTTTGAAAATAAATGATTTAGTAGGTTATATATTCAATCTTGTACGCATTAAAAAAGACTATGTGCGGTTTGACTCATTTGATCCGTTTACGATTTTCACAAGTAACTGGGTTGGATTTTCACATATAATTTAATTAAGTTTACTTGATTTTTTCAGTTAGGCGAAGAATTATGGTTTACTGTAGGCGGTCAACGTATTCCCTTTGGTTCTTCTCCACAGGTATTGCCAATTAAAGCTTCTAATTAATTTATAACCTACCTTTATTGCTGAAACGTTACTAAAATGGATAAGTTTGACCATTTTTTTTATTTTGTTTATTATATTATATTTTGTTTTATTTTTTATTTTTTCAAAATGGACATCAAAAGGATGTGTGGACTGAGTTAGGCCGACCAGATGGAATTCATCAAAAACAGGTTTTTTTTTATGCCACCAAATTCAATCCAATAATTGTTTTGTTAAATCTCCAATTTTGAAACTAATGCACATGTGGCGTGCCAGGTAGACCAAATGGTAATTCACTCTGCTTCAGACCCGCGCCCGAAAACAACTTTATGTGGCGATTACTTCTATAACTACTTTGCTCGTGGATTTGACATATTATTTGATGGCCAGGTTAAGTTTAAATCTTTGTTTTAATATTTTCAAGAATAACGACTTTCGGTTGGCACGAAAGAGATTTCATATTGTCATATGAATGTTTTAATTTGAATTTTCAGACTCATAAAATCAAAAAGTTTGTTCTACATACAAATTATCCTGGACATGCTGACTTTAATTCTTACATAAAGTGCAATTTCATTATACATGCTACTACCGAATGTAAGTCATATCACCATCATCATATAAAGTTTCTCTTTTTATTTGTGTAACTGGAAACTAGTTTTTTTTTTTAAATGTCTTTTATTTTTATAAAACTGTAGTGGATGGTGTGTATCATCAAGATATGAATTCCTCAAAAAGTAGTATTACACCTGCCACAAAGTGGGAGCATGTGAAGGTCAATATGATTTACCTCTACTTTGAAGCTTAATAAAATTAAAAAAGAAAAAGAAAAAAAAATGCTATTGTCATTAATTGCTCAAAGTAAAATAATTTCGTTTTGGTAATTTTTTAATTTTAACAGGAGATTCTTGGAGATTGTGGGCGCGCTGCAATTCAAACACAAGGTTCTACAAGCAACCCGTTTGGATCAACTTTTGTCTACGGGTACCAGAATGTTGCTTTTGAGGTATTTCTTTATTTGAATTTTTTTTAATCCTTTAATGTTAATAAATATTATTAAAAAATTGCAATGAACACAATTGGTTATAATTATCATCTTGCTATGATAGGTGATGAAAAATGGGTATATTGCGACAGTGACTCTTTTTTAGTCATTCTAAGGTGTTTATGGTACTTGCCATATTAAATTTTATTTATATATTATAATTTTGAATTAATTCATACTGTTTCTGCATCTAATCTGTTTATTAATGATTGTTTTGCAGAATGCAATGGGTATATTTTATGTACAGTTTTAAGCTGCAACAACTATCAATCATAGTTTGTCCTACAACCCGACCCGTTACATTACAAGAAAGTTGAAACTTGTACAGTATTAATTAATTTGGAGATTTGACATTTCATTGCGTCACTTTCAGTTCTTGTAATCATTTCATCCTTGTATATTATCTCTTAAAAGTTGATCATTGAAAGTTGAGGTCCTTTTATAACACATCAAAAGGCTTCTAGCCGAACGGTACCAAAGGTAGGTCTCATTAGAAATAAAAATCATGTAAAAGATTAGTGTGCATGTGTGAATAAATAGTTAAAAATAACACAATTATCTCTATTGAAGATAGGGAACTGTTTTTAACAATTAATGACTTGGATCATCAGAGGGTATGTTATTGGCTGTAACCTCGAGTTGCTTCTAACAAGTTAGTTTTTTTTATTGAACATCTCATGAAAATATTTCGCGAATACGGTAAACGACTATACAATTAAAACCTTTATGTAAAAATTTTAGAAAATATACACAATATGCTTTTTATAAAGCTTTATGAAAATCAAAATAAAACTATATAAAGTTAACATATATAAAAAATTTCCGTTGCCGGGACTTGTACCCGGGTCTCTCAGGTGAGAGCCGAGTATCCTAACCAACTAGACTACAACGGAATTGTTGTTAAGGTTCTTGATTTTATTTTTATATAGTATTAATTTAAACATATAAAGTTAAACCAGACGTTATCTTCAACAATGATTAATATAGTTATCCTATCTTCACCTGATGAGACTTTAAAGTTTAATGTGTAAAATTAATCGTTTTGAAATCATAATTCAATTTAAATATTATTTTGTGAAAGAAAATATTAAATCCTAGATAAGTGAGTTTGCAATTGCGATTCCTATGCTTAGGATTTTATGTCAGAATAATAACTATTACAATGTGTTTTAGTGTTCGCATTTTGATATTTGAGATCACATTGGAATTTTTGACACAACACGTGTTTAGTAAAACGTACTTAATTCAAATATGGTTCCCCAATTGTAGTTAGAAAGGTAGTCTTTATTCTGCTTTTTTTATAGTTATACTCTTTTAGTCCTTATCTTCAAAAAGAAGATATGACGTCCACGAATCTACTCCCACTTGTTGATCTCCAAGACAGCAGGCCACAACAAAATCCAATAAATTTATTTTGTTGCTTGCAACTAGGCCGTACATGAGCCCAAACACTTTGTTAACTGTTTGTTGTAAAAGTTAATTACGTTCTTTGTGTTGATAAATAAATGAAAATGAAAAGGAGATTGAACGAATTTGAAGAAATGTCGTGTTTATTTGCTCATGAACTTCGGTATTATGTTAATTTATTTAATGCTTTTTATTGCCTTAACATTTAACTAGAAACATAGTTAATTTGAAGTGTATATATCATTAAAAACTTAGTCATTAGAAACATATTTAAGACCTACTTCTTTAAGACACAATTTTTGGGATAATTATGGTTACACTATTATTTCTAAGTGTCTTTCGTTTACGTTCATGAATCCTTTATAAACTAGTTCTATTCAATTCCTTTATGAATGAACACGAACAAAAAATCTCGTTCAGTTATTGTTTGTAACCGTTCGTAAACAAGTTCAATGCTAAATAAATGATCATAAACAAGGCTTCGTTTGGTTCGGTTAATTACATGCCTACTGGCAACTCATTTTTGGGTTACGGTCGGGTCCTATAATTTTAGTGAAAAGAAACGTTAGAAGGAAATGAAAACACGTTTTTACTAAATTGTGTTGAAATCTAATTATTCTATTATCAACGTGCCATGATCATTAAGGTGACTTTAGTCAAATTTTATTTAAGTTTCTTATTAATAAATATATATTTAATATGACATCTATCTTTTTATCTAGGTTTGCTGATATAAAACATAATACATCAATGTGATAAAGTTTGGCTAGATTGGTTGACAGGATCATAAGAACATATAAACTACAGAAAAGTGAAGTTTGGGGCAAAAAAAGTTTATTATTTTATGAAATCTCTCACACCTATTGAATTCTCTTTTAAAATTCATTATTTGTTTATTTTATAAGACGTTAGCCCATATCACATCAAAAGAGAATACAATTTAAATATTACTAGATCAAAAGTTCATTAGCATAAGAGATTTTTCTTAATCATGTGTTGTGTAAACCATAAATTTATTTACAAGTGGTATTTACTTTAAAACGTTGCAATTTGCAATTGCAAGATGTTCAACTTGCAACCTCACGTATGACCTGGTGGGCCCACTTTTTATAAGAAAAGTTCTGTGATTTTGTTTTCTTATGGAATAATAATTTTAATAATTCTTAACCGTTAATAAATATTATATAATCACCACTACAGACCCTATATTCCCACGGGACAATTTCATCCCCTCATCACATATCATCCCCAAGTTAGCCAAATTCCAGCCGCCATGTCATCAAAGTTATCATTCCACGTGTCACTTTTTAATATGACAACTCCTTATAGCCTTAAAAATTATATCTTTTCTTACCTAAAATCACAACTATAAATTCAATGAGCCCAAACACATTTGAGTGGTGTTCATATCAAACAGATATAGAAAGAGAGCCCAAAAGCCTCTTCTTTTTATTATTTTGTATTTTCTATATTTTTAAAGTTAAAAAAAATTAAAAATGGCTTCAGCATCTCTCTTCCAGTCATCTCCAGCCATTCTTGATAAGTCTAGCTGGGTTAAGGGTCAGACCCTTCGCCAACCATCGGTCTCCGTGGTGCGGTTCAGCCCAGCTGCATCCTCCGTCCTAACCGTCCGTGCTTCTTATGCCGATGAGCTTGTTAAAACCGCGGTACATGTTGTCTTTATTAATCTTGTAACATTGGTTGTCAGGTCAGGCGACGTGGACATACAACCACTGAGCGCCTGACCTAGACATGTAACACAAATTAAAGTTATATAACAATGAACTTGTTTATGAAATTTAGAAAACTATCGCATCACCGGGCCGAGGAATCTTAGCCATGGACGAGTCAAACGCCACTTGTGGAAAGCGGTTAGCTTCAATCGGTCTTGAGAACACCGAGGCTAACCGCCAGGCTTACCGGACCCTGCTTGTCACCCCACCAGGTCTTGGCAACTACATCTCCGGTGCCATCCTCTTTGAGGAAACTTTGTACCAATCAACCGTCGAAGGCAAAAAGATCGTAGATATCCTTAATGAACAAGGGATCGTACCTGGTATCAAGACTGACAAGGTAATATAATACAATAAAATATAATATAACATTTATGCATTGAAATTCACAAAATGTTGACTTTGATTTGACTTTCAACAGGGTTTGGTTCCATTGGCGGGCTCAAATGACGAGTCATGGTGCCAAGGTCTTGATGGGCTAGCCTCGCGCTCGGCAGCTTACTACCAACAGGGTGCACGTTTTGCTAAATGGTTAGTACAAGTCAAACCTTTAGACCTTTAGTCATTGACTTTTTGTTGTTACTACTAGACTATGCGTAGTGGGTAAGTGATGGTGATAACCCGTCAGTGACACGTATGAGTCACGTAGGAAAGAGAGTGTGCTCAGTTGGGAGATGGATTGTCGGTGTAACGAGTGAGTGTGAGAGTGATAGGTAAAAAATATAAGAGTAAGATGGTATATTCTGATTGGTTTGGTTGACAAATAAAAAGAACATTCATTAGCCCCATCGCCCTTGATCCCCATCACCCCAACCCTCTCACGCCCCTGCGGCGCGGTGTTCCCTGGCGTTATTGGCTGCTACTTAGGCACTCACACCCCTCGCACAATGCACTTGATCTAGCCTTAGGAGTAAGATCAGTATTTGTACCGGTGCTGAAAGTATCGGTACCGAATCTAACGGTACACTATCGGGTACTCATTACAAAAGAGTCAAGAAATTCAGTATCGGTACCGTCCTGTATCAATACCGAATTTCTTGAAACGTAGGTAACCGATACTGAATCTATTAATACAATACCATTACAAAGTAGTAGTAAGTACCAAATACTCATCCCTAGTTACTAAAACATAATGTTGACTTGGTTGGGGTTGAAGGCGTACAGTTGTGAGCATTCCAAACGGCCCATCGGCCCTTGCGGTGAAGGAAGCAGCATGGGGGCTAGCCCGTTACGCTGCAATTTCTCAGGTAAATATTTAAAAAAAAAAAAAAAAATTTGGTTAGGTGATGTTGAATGTAAGTTCTAAAAGTGAAATCTTTTAGGATAACGGGTTGGTGCCGATTGTGGAGCCCGAAATATTACTAGACGGTGAACACGGAATTGAAACGACTTTTGAGGTTGCAAAAAAAGTGTGGGCTGAGGTTTTCTTTTACTTGGCTGAAAACAATGTGTTGTTTGAGGGGATTCTTTTGAAACCCAGCATGGTTACACCCGGAGCCGATTGCAAGGAGCGAGCCACACCTCAACAAGTTGCTGATTACACTCTCACACTTCTCAAACAAAGAATCCCACCCGCGGTTCCAGGAATCATGGCAAGTTTTTCTTTCACTATGCGTACGCGTGAGTGTGTGTGTTCATGGTTCATACTTACGGTGACAGGTTGGTGGATTCACAAGTTTGGGTTTTTGGCCGCAACCGGTTCGGTTTGTGTTAAAAAAAGCCGAAACAAGTTTTTTAGGATTTCGGTTGGCTTGAAACCGGTTTGGGGTGGGTTTGAGGATTGGACTGAAACCAGGTTTAGATCGGTTTGGGTTGAGTTAAACAAGCCGAAATATTGAAATATTGTGTGTATTATTTTGATTGATCACGTTTAAGAACATGAGAACATGGCCATTTCTGTGTCATGTTTTCGGTCGTGTCAGAAATTGTTACACCTAGGTTAAGTTGTTTTATGCATGAATGAGTTATAGAGATTAAAGTTAGTGATAAACTGATAATTGCAGTTTTTGTCTGGTGGGCAATCTGAGGTGGAAGCTACACTCAACTTGAATGCAATGAACCAAAGCCCAAACCCGTGGCACGTGTCATTCTCGTACGCACGGGCCTTACAAAACACCTGCCTCAAGACATGGGGAGGAAGGCCCGAGAATGTGAAGGCGGCCCAAGATGCTCTCTTGCAACGGGCCAGTGCCAACTCGTTGGCCCAACTTGGAAAGTACACAGGTGAAGGTGAGTCTGAAGAGGCCAAAAAGGGTATGTTTGTTAAGGGCTATGTCTACTAAGTCGGTTTGAACTCGCATGTGTTGAGTTTAGAACATGAAAACAAGGTTTTTTGTGTAAAAGTTTTAAAATTTGTATCAATCAGCTAAACACTTATGAGACTGCTGGTTTTGTTCATAGTCTAGCAATTGTATAAGTATTTGATGTGGAGTAATGGATTATGTAATCAGTAATTTTCAAGGGATATGATAAGATGATTTTTATGTTATGATTTTAAATTTATTGTTATTACGTGTATGGTGCTCTTAAACATATCATGTTACATTGAATTAAAATTAAATTACCTTGTGGAATTTCGTGCCAACTCTAGATTCCATCATATTTTGTTACGAAACAAATTTTCAATATGTCTCGAGGTTTCACTCTAGTAAACTGATATATGAATTATCAATTATGTATATATAGTAATCTTTTAGTTCGACTTAATGTATAATATTTTCTAAAAAGTAAACTAATAATTTTAGGTAAAAAACTGTCAAAACCACATAAACATCTATGATAAATAAGGCACTTTATGTAATCGTACAAGTGTTTATGGTTTTTTTTAAAAGTGTGTTTGAATTAAAAACCCCATTATCAACAATAAAAGAAATAGATGATGATAACAGACATTAAAAAGTTACTAAGTTACACAACAAAAGGATTATCTACGCGATAACAAATTTACAACACATGGTGCAATTAATCGCAATCGATATTATTGAATTCATTAATTTGTATAATCCTATTTAAATTGCACTCCTATCTGTAGTGTGACATTGAGACAACCACAAGTCAAT
Source organism: Stevia rebaudiana (assembly GCA_009936405.2). NCBI lineage: Eukaryota > Viridiplantae > Streptophyta > Magnoliopsida > Asterales > Asteraceae > Stevia > Stevia rebaudiana. The sequence goes on from WOUH02000014.1 coordinate 11,537,332, forward strand.
ATGTTCTATCATTTGCTGTCGCACTTTGTTAACCGCTTTAGGAGAACTACAATTTTCAGAATTTCCTGAAATTTATATAAATTTATATATTTTATTTTCAGGATTTGAATTATCAATATAAATATTAAACAAGTTTTAATTGTCTAAACTAACCTTCAGGAACTAAATGAGACTGAGGGCATCCTCTTAGATCACTTCCATGACCACAGTTGTGACAAGTGACTATGTATGCAGGCACTAAATAAATAAATGACAGATTAAAAATAAACATTTCTTAGAAAATGAAAGGGACAGTAATAAAAATAATAATAAATCAAAGATTATTTATGGGAACTTACTGTCTGGAGACGAGACCTGTTTTGATGCATGTCGCCATGGATCTTGTGACCCGTTTGTAAAAACTATTTTCGAACCTGCAAGCATATTTTTATAAAATAAATAATTTTTTAATCGTGCATATAATGTAATATATGTAAAATGTTTATACCGGCGATGTCTGTGCCCCCGTAGTACAGATTTGTAGAATTAACAACGGGATAAATGCCTTCTCCAAAAACATTTTTGCATAAATCCAAGTGGTAACTGTTTATTAAATCCAAAGTTTGAATAAACATAATTCAATTTCTGATAATTAAAAGTAAAGTTGTATGCACATGCCTTAAGTCGATCTTTGAAGAACGGATACTATCATTAGCAGGTGCCACCTGAAAAAAAGACGTGTAATTTTATATTTTATTTAAAAAAATTTTTAGAAAAACATAAAATATAAAAAAAACCTGGAAAAAAGCGACTTCAGTGCAAACTTGAAACCACCATAAACGGTCTCCAGATTCAGTGTTCTTTAGATATTTTTGAGTATATGATTCAATGTCAACTCCAAAACTACCAACATAATATTCTTTTACATATTTTGCATACGCGTCCTACAAAAAAAGTTGTTTAAATGATATGAAGAAGATAACTAATTACATATGTTATTTTGACGAAAACAATAAAAAAAAATTATAAATACCACAAGATCTTTTCCAGCCTTCTTAGCCTCAACCATAGGTATGCAAAGCTTATCTTGATCTCCATATTGAATCTGCAAAATTTATTATTAATATACACAAAAATGAATCATGTTGAATAAAAACCAAAATTAAATTAAAAACAAACTTACAGCTACAGCTGCAGCATCAGCCAGAAAATACATGAAATCGCCATCAATGTTTAGCTGGAATGATATTTTACCAAAATTAAAAAATGTTTATGAATCTTAAAATATTAAAAAATGAAAAAAATAAAATTAATTTTATATTATTATATGGTTATACCACATTAGCACCAAATTCAGTTTTTATAGCTTCACCATCTAATATAAGCCTTTTTTCAACAAGTTGAGTAACTTCTTGTAATATAGTTTTACATTCGGGTCCTGCTGACTTGCCCATCTGTTTTCACAATTTAAGTAATCACAAAACATTAAATATAATTTTTTTTTAAATACGAATAAAAATTAAATTTTTATTCACCTGTTGATCATATTGATAAAAATCAAGAATCGCGTTAACAACACCAGAACTTGCAACACTTCCACATGTTAAATGAGGGAATTTAAGACGAAACCACGCACTAAGTGCGCCCGCATAAGATATACCAAAAACAAACCACGGGTTTTCAATGTGGGTTCTATTAAGCTTCAAATTTAAAGATTCCTACAAAATCATTGAAAATAATACATTATGATACAATAAAAAACTTAAACCAGATACACCATTTATCTAAACGAGTCAAATGTTAATTTTAGACGAACTGACGGTTGTTTAATACGTTAATCAATGTCTAGAAATGACAACCCAAGACCTGATTATTTTCATATGATTTTGTAACTTATTTTATTGTTTAAAAAAAATAGCAACAATTTACCTGATAAAATTGACGGAAAGCGGCTAAATCAAATAATGCTTGTTTAGATGAAAGAAATTTAAGATTTTCGGTAGTTAGTAATTTAAACGGGGAGCTTTTCCCGTAGTATCGATGTTCTAGAGTAACAACAGCAGCTCCAAATTTTTTAGCCAAAACCTGTATAACATTTAAATAATTTGTATAATTTATTTACAAGAAACATGAATATAAATTGTGTAAATTAAATTAGGTAAACAAGCAAGACATACAGCTATATAGTCGTTTGATATCCCACCGCATGCAGATTCACCACATATTACTAAAAAGATCGGTCCGTCAGGCATTCTGAAACTGTCAAGATATTCATAATATCTCTGCTGAAATTTTGTATGATCCTGTAAATCCCAAAATTAATTAGTTAGAACAATCAACAACTTTCAATTTATTGCAGAATTTGATCTAATTCATCAATTTTCTTCTTAAAGCCATTATAGTCTTCTAAAGTCGGATTGTAATTTGATGAAAATCCAGCTAATTAAATAGCTGGAAAGCTAAACTACGTCTTTATTCTTAACACAACTAAAGAATATTGATAATCAGAACTTTCTATTGACAAAATAAATAAAAAACTAACTGGTACCGAAACACATGAAACATAAAATTAAACATAAATCGAACGCATGAATATACATATTTCAAGAGAAACGGATTCATACATAAGGGGAAAAGTGATCGAGTGTTTGATTGAACCAAAACGCATCCTTGGTTATGTAATTGCTGCTATTGCTTCTCAAACGATCGATTCGAGAACTTAATAACCCATTACAGACATGAGTCAACAACAAAAACCCGACAAAACCCACCAAAGTTCTCATTTTTACTTCGTTTCAGACCAAATTTATTCTTTGGTTTAAAACTAAGTAATCCTACAAATCAAAGCAAACTGATTCTGGTTTTCTTGCGAGTATAATCAGCATCAAACGGTGGTTTTAGCTTTTGTTCCAAGTCTTTTTGCGGTTGTTTTTGGGGGTTCCTGTTTGATTGGAATATCGCAATATCCTATCGGTGTTAGCTTAAAGAAACGGACGATTGGCGGTCTTGATTAATTTGCAAATATAATTTTATACTTTGATTACCGGTGTTCATGATTCGGTTTAAAACGCGAAACCGTCTAAACCGTTCATTGGTTCGGTATTGCGGAAGGTTTTTTCTCAAAACCTTTGATTGGCTGGTTTCAAAAGTTTGAAACCGTAGTAACGGTTTGGTTTATGGTTTATATGAAAAACTGGTCATAAAAAGCCGGACCGGACCATATATTGTCAGGATCGGATCAGATCTGGATCTGAGATCTGATGATAAAAATAAGCTATGATTTCGATTGATTACTAGGCAGAAACAGGTAATCAATCTAAGTTTAGTAAAGATCTAAAATAACAAAACCCACAGTAATTAATATTCAAGACATATTT
>WOUH02000014.1:11582189-11593417 GCA_009936405.2 Stevia rebaudiana
TTTGGTTTAAACGGTTTATTTGGTTATAACCGAAAACCAAACCGATTAAACCGATTCTTATTCGGTTTGGTTTGGTTCGGTTAAATTTTTTATTAATTCGGTTTGGTTTGGTTTTCAGTTGGGGCACTAAAAATTTCAAAACCGAATAAACCGAACCAAACAAACCGTACAAATCGTAAACCGAACCGATGAGCACCCCTAACCGTAGTGACCTTGTGCCGCATGCACATATAATATTAACAAATTCTAGTAAACATCATATAACAAATAGATTATTATATACCAATTTCTTTTAATATTAACGAACCTAAAATCCCATCAATTTACAAGTAATCAATGCCTAAAGATTATTATAATAATCATAAAAGTAAACATTGTAAAATAATGTTTCTTGGGTCATGGTCATAGCTAGAACATCATGCACGGCAAGTCGGTTGAAATTGGTCATTTTTTTCTTTTCTTTGAACGAAGTTGGAGTGGTCATTGATCAAACAATTTTCAGAAATTTTGACTAGAGTGGGACTTACTCCCTCCGCAACCAATGACAAAGCATATTCACACATTTAGTATTGAATATTTGTTCAAAGTTCACATTTTCATGATCGCACTATATTTTCATTTCTCATAAAATAGACACGACTCAATGATGGTTCAAGATTTTAACCACATAAATATGGTGATTTTCACGATGCTTCTAATATGTGTTCTCAAAAGACTTCAAAATTGTTCACGATATATTATGAGCCATAGTTGTTTAAGAATTATGATAGGGTCCATTAGGACCAAGATGGTAGATCTACTTTAAGAGCCAAATTAACACGAGAACTTGGGTGTTTAGGAAAATATGACAATTTCATTATAGGTAAAATAAACAATTCAATAATTCGGTCAAAAGTTGACGAAAGGGATGTGTAGTGACTAATAAAATAAACCACCCGGAGAGGTTCAGATTTGGACGATAGGACACATATCAATATTTTCACTATACTCCTGAGACTAAATATGTAGTCTACTTTATTTTTTATTATATTTCTAGAACCCTAAATTGTAACACTTGTTGCTAATATTTTTAAGAGAAAAGTCTCAAAATGTTTAATTGACCATAGTTTACCCATGAATGTCCACTTAACTTTTTAGATCAAAAAATGTCCAAATGATTATGAGCGTCGCCCCCTATAGCTATACAGGCGTCCGCCTATGAATAAAGCTAATGGAAAACTGTCACGATTCTGTTACGTACGTTAACTGCCGTAATCGTCTGACAACGCCTATACATTTCCAAAACATGCTACAGTTCGCCCATAAAATTATAAGACGTCGAAGGTTGTATCTATACAAACGCCTACCCGTAGATATACAGTCGTCCACCTATTAATCTGCAGGCGTCTCTGATTATAATTTACATGCGTCGATGCTTCTATTTATACAGGTGTTGGCCCGTAGATAAAGAGACATCTGCCCGTAAATATACAAATGTCGCCTGTACAAATATAGGTGACAAGTTTACATCTACCGGCGGACGCCCGTATAAATACAGGCGTAGATGTCCGTTATCAATTGGACATTTTGAAGATTTAAATTAAAATTTACAATTTTGGGTCAAATTCTGGTCAACTGGATATTTTTGAGATTCCTATTTTTAATTTTACATCACCTACCGATCGCATGACTTCAACTCGAGCCCAACCAAACTCGTTAGTCGTTACGTACGCTACACGTCCAAACACCCCATCTGTCGGAATCCGGAACCAAACCCGATTGGATGTGAATTTAAAATCCTGTTTTTGGGGAACTCGAGTTATTCCAAAAAGATCGTATGAACACAAGAATCAAAATGTAGATCGATTTCATTCACCCCAAAAAAAATCTTTTTGGGGGTATCAATCGATTAAAAATTTCTTCATGTCCCTTGAAAACACACAATTTCAAGCTGTAAACATCAAATTTATTAAGGAGGGGGTCCTCTTCGTCTTCTTCAACACGAAAAAGTCTTGTTGACCACCACCGTCACCCCCCTCCTTCCACCAATCTACTGCACAATTTCCTCCATCATATTTTATAATTTCTCACCTGCATTCTCAATTTCATAAATAGCTGAAATTGTTCTTCATTTTCGACAAAAACCCTCATCAAAGATTGAATTTTCCGTTCAATTTGATCGATTGACGACATGGGTCTCTGTTTTTCGACCACCAAGATCAGCGGGTTCACCAGCAATACCCCATCCGTCAACGGTGCTGAAAATCAGCAAAATCATCCCGCCGGGAAGCATGATGGAGATGGTTGTAATGCCAATTTAAACGTTAAGAAAGATTCCAACAGGAATCAGCGTAAAAAACAGGATAATTATTATAAACAGCATATAGCAAAGATCAGGGGTACACCTAAACGACAAAAAAAGGTGATTCCTTGTGGAAAAAGAACAGATTTTGGTTATCTTAAAGATTTTTATGAACGTTATACCACTGGAAAATTGTTGGGTCATGGTCAATTTGGGTATACATACGCTGCTGTTGATAAAGCAAATGGAAATCGTGTTGCTGTCAAGAAAATTGATAAAAATAAGGTAGTTTTGTGCTACTTTGGTTTCGAAATCAAATATTATATTTTTTTAGCTCTGATTTGTCACATACTACTACAAATTTGATGCACTTACCTATAAAAATTTGTAATTTTGAGTTTTTATTTTTAATTTTAAACAGATGGTTCTTCCAATTGCTGTTGAGGATGTTAAACGAGAAGTCAAAATTTTAAAAGAGTTAAATGGTCACGAGAATGTGGTTAAGTTTTATAATGCATTTGAAGATGATTCCTTTGTATATATTGTCATGGAGTAAGATTTATTATGAATTTGCTTTATTGTAGATTCTTAATCGCATTTGATGACATTAAATATTTTTAAAATCATTTACATGATGAAGCTAACTTGAAGACATTGTGTTTCAGGTTATGTGAGGGTGGTGAGTTGCTTGACCGGATTTTGTCAAAGTAAGAATGTTCATCTTGTAAACATGAAATACAATCCATTTGTTCTATATGTTGACTTTTAAGGTCAAAACTTTAATTTTCCAGCTTGAGAATGAACAAAGATTCTGTGATAAATATAGTACTAGAGTTTTTATCTGTTTTATTTTGTTTAGAGTAAGTAAACGATATTTTAATTTCCTTGAAAAGTTTATGATACATATATAGTTTTGAAACTGGTCACCACTTTATTTGACTTCATTAGTCAATGATGCAACATACAATATGAAAATCTGATCCTGGATTTGAATATACGATTTTCTTCATTCTTTGATTTCATATACATATATTTGCTTCTATTTATACCATTTAAACAGCACCAACAAAATTAAAATATGTAACTTTTAAATTCTTTTTACAGGAAAGAAAGTCGTTACACAGAGAAAGATGCAGCAGTCGTTGTAAGGCAGATGCTGAAAGTCGCAGCAGAATGTCATTTACACGGTTTGGTACATCGCGACATGAAACCCGAGGTAAAAAAATATAACTCTTTTTACTGCTAAAAGTTGAAACTTTTCAAGCTGAAATTACAATTTTGCCCATTGTCATCACCAAAGATTAGCTAATTTGTCCCTTTTACATCCTACTTTTGATTTGCATTTTGCAATTAGTTATCTTAAAAATATGTGTAAAATCAAATATTGTAGCTTTCATAGAACAAGCATTTACTTATATAATTTGAATTTGCAGAATTTTCTTTTCAAATCCCCAAAAGAGGATTCACCCTTAAAGGCTACGGATTTTGGTCTATCGGACTTTATACGACCTGGTGAGTACAATACCAAATACTTGTATTAATATTTATCTTACAAGTCATAAATACTCACATAATATGGTTATTATTTTCATAATTACTTCTAATATCCCTAATTTGAACCCGAATTTTGTCTAACAACTGCAGGAAAAAAGTTTACAGATATTGTTGGTAGCGCGTATTATGTTGCCCCTGAAGTATTAAAGCGAAGATCGGGCCCCGAATCCGATGTTTGGAGTATTGGAGTGATCACATACATTCTTTTATGTGGGCGAAGACCGTTTTGGGATAGAACCGAAGATGGTATTTTTAGAGAAGTTTTAAGAAATAAGCCCGATTTTAGGCGCAAACCGTGGCCCACTATTAGCACTAGTGCTAAAGATTTTGTAAGAAAATTACTCGTGAAAAATCCTCGAGCAAGACTCACTGCGGCACAAGCCCTATGTAAATATCTGTTTTTATTTTTCTTATAGATTTTCGAATTAATTACATAGACGGTTCTTATGGTTTGGTTAAAACTAACAAGTTTGAATACTAAGCAAGAAAAGTAATGAGTTTGGGATTTGTGCTTTCATTTTCGTAGCGAGTTTGGGTATTAAGGCTTACTTTTGTTACCTTTTCAGTTAAATTTGGGTGAAATGATTAGAATACTTTAACTTTTTGAATAGTCAAAGTTAAAGGGTATTATGGTCATTTCATTCTAATTTAACAGAAGTTAGCCTTACCACCAAGTTTGTTACAAAACTGAAAGCACAAACCCCAAACTAGATACTTTGCCCAAACCACAGGGACCATTTGTGTATGTAACTTTATTTTTATTCATTTTGGAAATTATAATATGATGTATAAAACTTTTTGCAGCACACCCATGGGTTAGAGTAAATGGAAATGCTTCTATAATTCCTCTTGACATTTCTGTTCTATCAAACATGCGCCAATTTGTGAAATATAGTCGGCTAAAACAAATTGCTCTACGGGTAAGAATTTCTTTTTTCTTCTTACGCGCTCTCTAGATCGCGTATAATAAGTGAAATATGTTGATTTGACAATAGGCATTGGCTAGCACACTTGATGAAGAAGAGATATCTAATCTCAAAGATCAATTTCATGCCATTGATGTAGACAAAAATGGTTCTATAAGTCTTGAGGAAATGAGACAAGTGTGTTTTTTTCTCTTTCTTTTTTATTAATATTTTTTGTTTTTGTATAATTATGTGAATCGCGATAAATATCAATTCTGCGTGGTTTGTAATAGGCTCTTGCTAAAGATGTACCATGGAAGATGAAAGACTCACGTGTTTTGGAGATTTTGCAAGCCGTAAGTTGTCAAATCTAAAATCTTTTTATTTTTGCATATTAATACTCTAAAAGTATAAAGTTAAAATAAAATAAAACTCCAAAAAACTTGAATCCACCATGTGTAGTATTGAAAATATGTCTAAAGTACCCAATCAATTTAAATTTTGACATAAAACAATTTCTTTTCAACCCTATTTATTTTTTATTAATCTTATAAATGTTGGCATAAAATACCCAATCAATTTAAATTTTGACATAAAACAATTTCTTTTCAACCCTACAAAATAAACAGGTCGACATGTGAATCCACCATGTTGACCTGAACATGACCCGTTTAGCTAAACATGTTTGCAGGCTCGAAATGATCTTCTTTTACATATTTACTTGATTATTTAACATCACTTAAATAACTTTTAAAACACACATCCAAACACTCCCAATTTATATTATATCTTGTAACACAGATTGATAGTAACACTGATGGGCGCGTAGATTTTACTGAATTTGTAGCTGCTACTATTCATGTTCACCAATTAGAGGAACATAACAATGAAAAATGGCAAAAAATGTCTAAAGCCGCCTTTCAGAAATTTGATGTTGATAAAGATGGATATATAACTCCAGAAGAACTCAAAATGGTAAGCTTTCTTGAGGTCAAACATCTCATATTTTGACTTTCAAAATCATTATGCATTCTTTCTCAAATTAAACAATTAAGTTATCTATCTTGTAGACTTTGTTATCATGTTTAATCCGTGTGTCAAATCATTCATGTATTTTCAAACACCTTGTTGAATTTGAAGCTGCAAATCACTTACTTTGACCCGTTTTCTGGTCAATTTGCAGCATACGGGTTTAAGAGGGTCAATATATCCGCTTTTAGAGGAAGCTGACATGGACAAAGATGGAAAGATTAGTCTCTCGGAGTTCCGGAGGCTATTAAGAAGCGCAAGCATGGGTTAAAGAACTTTATGGCCCGTCTTATATATAAATAAATATATACCAAAAGTGAAAAAAAAACCCAGAATTTTTAACAAACAAACATACCCAGTGAAATATCACTAGAAATTTTGACAAAAAGTTGCAATCTTTTTTACAATAGTTTGTGTTTGAGGTAAATCTTGATCGGCTAATAGTCGGTGAAAAGGAAATAAGGAGATTGATGGTGGTGGTGTGAATTGTATTCGTAGTTCTTAGATGGTTTTGTTACTATAGTTTGATGAGTGTAAGTTTGTGTAAATTGTATATACTTATATATATATAATGCAATGATCGAAAATTTAAACTCTCTAAGTAGTTATCTAAACAAGGCAAAAAAACAAAAAATACTAGTCAACAAGTCAATTTTTTTTATTTTTATGGATCATTTTGTTAAATATTTTAGTATAAATATATTGATTTGATCAAAAAAACTTAAAAATGCAAAATCACACTAAAAAACTAAAACGACGATATCTCTTATACATTAAAAAGAACCTATGGCTTTGTAACCTTGTTTATTGCCCGACAAAAGTAATGTGGGTTGAATGCATTACCAAAGGAACATTTGGACGTAAAACTTAAATAAAAGTACGTTAAAAATACTCTCAAACAAACGCTATAACTTTTTAATCAGTCTCTATCAAGTTATGATGCATCCTCAAGGGTAGATATGATGCGTGTCTGATCTCATTGACCCAGTCATATCCATTCACAACATGGATCAGTATCACTATCTGCATGTTTTTGTATTCCACGTTTACTAGTTTTACTAATTAGCACTAAATTAGGTTACTGGGCTAGTCTTTTAGTTGGTAATTTTCATGTTTACGTATTTCCTTTGTACGTAAGCCTATATAAGCCATTTAATTTGGTGAATGGAATATAGAAAAAAAAAAAAAATGGATCAAAGTTTCTTGTCTTTTCTCTCATCTTGTTCTTTTGAATCTCACCCGCTTAAAGGGTTATATTGGGGATTGACCATTTCGAATCAGTCTCTATCAAGTTACCGCTATGAAGATTTCACCAACGATGATGAACCCCAAAGTTTGGTCAAAGTTTGACTTATGTGAAATGTCAAACATACTCAAAACTCAAAAGGCTTGTTGCAATATTTTTGTGTAGAGAATTTGAATATAAGCTTTGCCTTTGAGAAATCTTTTGTTAAAACACTTAAAAGGTGGTGAATGCAATCCGGCTAGTAGCTAAGCAATTATGTGAAGCGACAGCGACAGTTTTAGATTTCAGTTAAATATTGTGTGAGATCGAACCCTCGCTTGACAAAGCTGGTTTGAGATGCGCTTCAACCTCGTTACTCACAACTATAGTACTCTTAGACGTAATCGTTCGAAAAGTTTAAAAAACGCAAAAGAAAATCTAAACTTTATTTTTGAAAGTTTACAAACTTGTGTGAACTAAACCACTAATGTTTAGTTGGTTTCACACGGTTTACCAGCATAGTATCTTTGCGTTATCGCTCACCGGATAGATCCTAATATTTGGCAAATGATGAAACATTCGATTGAGTTTGAACTGTTTGGATATCCATGTATCGTAGAAAATAAGAAATAACATTAGATTATGTAAAAAACTGTTAAATTTGAAAAAAAAAAGAAACTATTTTAATATCGTTTGATGATGCCTTAAACAATAAAAACATTGTTGAATATGATAAGATAAAAAAAATACCAGGTTTGCAATGACGATTTGTCTCGTGTAGCATATTATTAATTTGGTTGTGCAAGATGAGTTTGCGGTTGAAATGTTTAAAAATTTTAAATTAGCTTATAAAAATATGTCAGGTGATGTATACAAACAAAGTAGAAAAAGATATATGTAATATAGAAAATTGTGTGAGGATATGACGTTCATTTTTTATGTATACGGGACATACCTACTCATTTGAATGTGACTTTAAAATGTTTTACAACAAAAAGATACTTTACAGAAATTTTATAATCATCTTTCATCACGTGCTTGAGCTTATACCGTTAAAAGAAGGTTAGAAAACAATTAATGATATTACTTAGTTTCAGGAGGTTTTCAAAACGTCAACTACAAAATCATAAGAGTCTGTTATTCGATAAATTTTTTCATAATTCATGAATAACAATTTAAGCGAGTTTGAAAACAAAAATGATTTGTTTAAAGAAAGGATACTTTACAATATTTGCCACCACTTTAACTCTGTACTTAAATGTTACGGAGCTTGACGTTTGAGCTTGAGAATATAATTTACGAAAACCTATGATTTTAGTTTGTAGGAAGTTGATCCAAATTTTGCAACCAATATTAAATCTTCTTTCCACCATAGTATTCTAATAATGTATGATATTTATTTAATAAGATTTGGTCTTGACACAAATATACACGAGTCAACCGCCATATTAATGGTAGCTTTGAAATCTGATTCTCCCTCAAAACAAGTTTGACTCCATTGTCAAGAACGTATTCGGTTTAAAACCAAAACGGTTTTGGGTAAATAAACTTTTTTGTGTACCTTTACCTTTTAATCCTCCATCACTTTGGAGTTTGGATATTTAATCCTTACTTCTTGGACTGGCCCGTGCAAGTAATTCGGCCCACATAGTTTCGTACCGAGCCCATTATGTTTTGGTACACTAAACTACTAAACTTGCAGCCTTGAATTCTCTTTAATTAGTAAAGTAGCTTGCTCACGTTTATAAGCCACATGTAACATGCTCATGTTTATGAAAGCACATATGTAATGGTTACGCATATACATAGTGTTGGGTCCAATTCCCGAGTACGGGCCTATCACAAGTTGGTGATATGGACCGGCCCATGTAACTCTAATAATAAGTGGGTTTTAGTGTTTAAGGGGTTTTAGAGTTTTAGATAACTTGTTGACCAAACCGATTATAGGGTTATAGGTATGATGATGGATTATTGTTCTTGTTTCTTTAGTACGTTCAGTGGTTCATATTTCGTCATTTCAAATTCTCACACAATTCTCTTTCCGATATTTTAATTATATTATCTTTAGTATAAATAAGGACAGGCACAAAAAAAACTAATATACTTTTGGTTATTCTCATTAAAGTCTCTGGAAATTTTCACATAAAAAAGTAACATGCTTATTAATTTTTCTCACAAAAGTCACTTTAACAACTATGTAGTAGAAATTACAGAAAATGAATATTGAATTCGTATGCCCTTAGATTGATTTGAGAGTCGTTAATGACTTTCAGATCAAATGATTTTGTGGTTCACTCCAAAAAGTTGATCGGATAAAACTCAAATGCCAATTTGAAGAACAAGTACAAAAATTTGTAGATATTCGTATGAACTAAAAAGTCTATTGTCAATGAATGATCCCGATGATATTCAATTCGCAGGGAAACTGCCCCTAGAGCAGTTACAAGTTTAATTTATCACAAATGGTCCCTGAACTCTACGACCCCAACCAGGGGCTCTGCCCCTTTTAATTGTTTGTTGCTTTTTAATGGTTAAAAAATAACCATTAAAACGTTACCTCTGAAAATTTCACCGTCGGAAAATATTATTTAGTCAATTGGCCAAATAGGTAAATAAAACTAGGTTATGCAATCTCATCTGATTCATTGTTTTAGGTTTTATAATCTCGTTAAAATAAAAACTTTCACATGTAAAAAATTATTGATCGACTTTTGTGAGACAAAAATGAAAATTTTGTTGGTATTTTTATTCGACTTTTATAATGAAACACATAGTCGGGTTTTATGGTATTTGCCCAACAAGTAATTTTGTTAGTTATACATTTTTTTGGTAGGGTTGCCGGTTGGGGTAAAAGTGATAAATTATAACCTTTTCATATTAATTTTTTTTATAAAAATAAATTAACTAAAAGTCAGATCTTTTTATTGAAAAAACACTCTAAAATTAAAATTTTAATAAAAAATGATTTAAAAAGTTAGAAATTGAAGTTTTTATATATAACGAGATATTTTGTAACTGAAAACAAAATTTCGAAAAAACAAATTCCTTGAATAAAAAGTTAAGAAAAAGATTATTATTTTATTAATTAAAATAATTAGGTATATTCCAATAATCTAACTCTAATAAATGATTCCAATAATGTCACATGACAAAACCACATTTATTAGGATCTTAAGTTATAAAAAAGATTTAAATTTCAAAATAATTTAAATTTGTTATTATCTAATTATATAATTATTTTATAGATTTAAACAAGTAAGCTACAGTTTTTATTTTTGAGGTTTACAATATTTAACAGTTTTATCTCACCAGGCACCAACCGTCCCTAACGTTTCAAGTCTTAAAATTTTTTCGTTCCTAACGTTTCAAGTCTTAACAGTTTTCGTCCCTAACGTTTCAAGTTTTAGCAGTTTTTTGTTAAGGGTTTAATGACGAAAACCTAGACACGACAACTGTTAAAGGTGGACTGTAACTGTTAAGCTTTGTAAATCTCAGTGACGAAAACCGTAGTTTACTCTATTAAATTTAAAATTTGTCTTCTCTTTTGTTTGTATAATTACCCACTAAATTTAAGGAAATTATATTTAAAAAAAAGTTTGCAATAAATAATTTTAAAACCCTCAAAGCATAATTTATATTCATATAAGTATCAAATATTTATTTGATTTCAGTGTTTACAACATACTAGCTTAATATATAAATGCAATGATTCAATTAAAAAAAGTTTAAGTGTTTAATATTTATTCACGTGTAATACACAGATTTTAAGCTAGTATATGATGCAATACACGAATGCCATCCTAATCTTTTGATTAATAATCGGCTAGTAAGAGGATAAACATGATGGTTTTCGAAAATGATTGAAGTTGATGTTTGCCAAGGCCCAGGTGACACTTGCTTAATTTAGGGTTGAATTCTAAAAGTTGCATGAATGTGATTTTTTTTTTCGTACAGCTGCATGAATGTGATATCCCAGGAATAAATGACCCAAATTTGTTTAGTCCTTTCGTGATTTTCCACCGAGTCATTTCTCATTTAATATTTTATAGACACATAGCTTAAAACCCGTGTATTACACATGATTACATAACCAACATTTAAAACTTTTTATTAAATCATTGCATATATATATTAAGTTAGTACGTTGTAAACACTTAAAAAATAAATGTTTGACACGTTTATAATTATAAATTATGCTTTAAGATTTTAAAATTATTTAATAAAAACTTTTTAA
>WOUH02000014.1:11593517-11608698 GCA_009936405.2 Stevia rebaudiana
AAAGCTGAGCGTTTCAATGAATGTAATCTCAGGTATCTAAAACTGGATCAAGGGGACAAGACGTTGGGCTATAGTATTTGTTTAATAGATGTTATTGTATTGTAATGTAAACTTTTGCTTCCGCTATCATGTATTATACTTTGATGAAATGAAATGTTTATTTGGTGTAATCTGAGTTGCGCATTATAAACCGGTTGACTCGATCCTGCTATTGTACTGAACCGGTTAGTAACACCGACCGCTGCCTGGACCGGCCGGAGGCCGGGGGCCGGGGAGCGAGGTGTTACAATACTGGTAATGATAAACAACATTTAATAATATAAAATCGAACGATACATGTTCTATAAAACAAGAAGCAAGAAGTTTCAGAGAAACAAAATAAAAGGAAACAAGAAACATATCCGGTTTAAGAAACAAAATCCATTCCAAATATTCTTCAAGCAAATCAAACGAAATCAGTTTAAGAAACAAGAAACCCACAAACTAGCGGCATCTGTGTCTCCGGTCATCTCTTCTTCCGTCTACCGGCACAAACTGGCGGCATCTGTTAAGAAACACAAAACCACAGCCGATGTCGGCGCTCTCCATAGTCGCATCGGTGGTCGGGAAGAAACCATCCGTCGAGTTGTTACAGAGGCGGAGTTGTTACAGTGGCGGTCTCCGGTCACCAGAAAATGAACTGGAAGAAGAAATGTTGAATACCTCGCAAAAGTTTTTTATTCGGAATCGCCTTCACGATTGATCTTCATGATTTGTTGAAACTTCATAAGCACTCAAGCATATTTTGGTAATGTTTTCTAGATTTTGGTTCGTGTAAAATGAAAAAGAAGACTTTCTAATCTTCACATATATCAGTGAGTTTCAACTTCAATGCATAAAGTGGTATAAAGTTAGGAGAGTGAGACAAATCCATTAATCATACCCATTTTACCCTTTTCTATTTTCTTTTAATAATAAATAACCACATAAAAGGACACATAGATGATCTTTAATCTCAACCATCCAATCACAAGATCAACGGTTATAATAGGGTTTAGGGTTTTATCAACCGGACAAAGTTTTCATTTTATCCTTCTCGTATCTCCATATACTAATAAATAAAAATCTCCAAGGACACATGACATCATTCTAGAGCCTAAGCTTT
Source organism: Stevia rebaudiana (assembly GCA_009936405.2). Lineage (NCBI taxonomy): Eukaryota > Viridiplantae > Streptophyta > Magnoliopsida > Asterales > Asteraceae > Stevia > Stevia rebaudiana. Next base: position 11,594,662 of record WOUH02000014.1, read on the forward strand.
CTCATGCCGACACTTGTCACTCTTACAATGATTCTCTAAAAAATATAAACCGTTTACAATTAGTTTACCCATTTAACCAATTACACTAACCCATACTCGTTAAAAAAACTCGGGAAAAAAATGCGGATGTAAACTATTCTTTGCCCCTTATTCGAAAAAATGTAAATAAACCCTAAAATTGCCGCCTCCAATACTCTCTAAGCTTCCTCTCATGGCGATTTCCCAATTCGATTGAAACTTCGATTGAATCAGTATACATCAAGCTTCATCTTCTGTTAGTCGATTACAATTTCATGGATTTGCTTATCTGCCATTTAAAGGTAAAGCGTTAATCTTTAGTGGTTTTTGCGTTTTTAGCGTTGATCTATAAAATTGAACAAATGCAAGCTTTTAATTTTTGTTATTCAATGTTTTATCTCATATACATGTAACCTTTTAATATCTGTTTTTCAATCTTTCGTTAATCCTTATTCTATGATCTAAAATTCGTTAATTTACCGTGTGTAATAATACACATCAGATTCTTTTTTCCTTTAGAAGTATTTGAATCCTTAATTAACATGAGATAGATTTTCACTTTTACATTCATATATAATTTATTATTCAAATCGTTATTTTTTTTTGTAGCGATTGTTATTGTTAAACCAGAAAATGTGATTAAGGTATAATGAAGATGTGATATATTCAGAGTCATGTTAAAGTAATTATAATGAAGATGTATTTTTTCTTTTAGAACATAATAATGAAGATGTAGGAGTGTAGACATTCTTTTCTGGTTGATGAATATCAATATCTTATTTGTTCTTTGTTTTGGAGAATTATATTATTTGCATCTTATTAATTCTGAAAATTAGCTTACTTCCTATTGCATTTTTTTTTTGTATTTTGAGTTTATTTTAGCTTTGCTTGAATTCGCAGGTTTGATTCTTCATGAATTGCATCTTTATGATGTTTTGAAACAAAGGCAACAAATTTAGCACTTAGAGGTCAATCTGAAAGCTCGACTTAACCAGATAAGTTGCTGGCTATTTAGTTATTTCTAAATCTCTATGCTTTCAAACATTTTATGAAACTTAGAGGTAAATAAATTATATTACGTGCTTATTTGATTAAAATTTAAGTATGTTTGATTAATAGTAGAATACATTATGTACTAAACATTTTTTTTAATAAAAATTTGAAATTCGATTTAAACAATTATAATTTTTTTAAAATTTGAAATTCGAAATAATAAGGTTTAAAAATGTAACTTTTGAAACTTATTATTAAAATGTCAATTTTAAATTTCACTTGATTCTTAAATAATATAAGATTACTAGAAATTTAAACCTAATTATGAATTATGTTTTATTTTGGAAACTTAATAAATACTTTTCATTATTAAATCAGATAAGTTTGGAAAGTTTAAGTAAATTAGTAAACATGTTTTTCTCTGCAATTAGATTTACATTTAATTGGTAAAATTAACCAAAAATAAGATTTTATAAAACATGTATATATTTACTTTACTAAATAATCTATTTTTAGTTAAAATACAGAATCAAACAAAATTATAAACTTTTATGAAATGACCTATATAAACTCACTCATTTTCATTTTGTATTCACTAAGCACGTGAGCAAAACTCAGAACTCTAAGATTTGCTAAACCATTCATAATATTCTAACAATTCGTTATTTATTTATTTCTCTTTCTTATTTTTTGAATCTGATGCACTTCTTTTTATTTGAATCAGTTAAATGGAACAAAAATCAGTAACCATGCTCAACAATCTTGATTTAGCAGTCGAAGATGTTATGTTAAAGGTAAGAGTAATCAGATTTTGGAGATTACCTGACCTTAAAGTTCCGAACCAGTATTACTAATGTTTACTGATTAGTTTTTTTTGTTTAACAATCGATTAATATTTATGTTGTATAATTTTCTTAGATGTGATCGGTCATGTTATCAAGGTATTTCCTAATGATAAGCAAAATGGAAATGACAGCGAATGAATCACCGGTAAAGATGATAAAGATTTCTACAAAACTTGTAAGTTGTTAATTTATTTCATAGTTTTTTTAAAATTTCCAGAATTTAAAAAAAAATAATTTACCTGTTGATTTATGATTAATACTTACTCATTTATTGTTTATACCGTATTCCCGTTGAAATAGTACGTTATTCTAAAATACATGAAGCTTTGAAAGTTACAATCAAAGATTCAAAGGGCATAATGGGGAAGAAGTTGATATGGACGTCAAGGAACACAAAAATGGCATCTATAAACAGTAAACTTTTCTATCTATTATTTATTTTTTGAAATTTTTATAATTAACTTTTTATAGTTTTTTTATAATATAATGTTTGTTTTGTGTTTTTTTTAATAGGTATACTGTTGTAAACCGGCAATCCTTCATAACACATTTTGGTCTCGCGCTCGGTGATGTTTGTACTTGCATTTTCGACAAGACGACGTGAATCATGAAGTTGACAATGTGTGTTTGATTTTAGTGTTTGCAAGAACATTTTATTTCGTTTCGTACACTTTGTTTTGTTAAGTTGGTTTGGTAAACAAGTTTTTTTAAGCAGGTTTTATACTGCATCTATTCAATTCATTTTGTTATGTTTGTTAAACAAGTTGTTTTTTTAATCAGGTTTTATACATGGCATATTCTAATTTTACTAATTGCATTGTATAAATGTTAAAGTTTACATATCGATTATGATTTTTATAATTGTTATGTAATGAAATAACATTTGGAATTGTTATCTTCTATGTTCACATATAGATTATCATTTCTATGTTAACATTCGTTTATAAATCCTATTATTCGTTTTTCACATACTAACTTTATTATTCCATAGTCTATACGACTGTATACCTTAAATTACAATCTTGGTCTATTTTTTCAATTACAATGGTATATTCAAACTTAATTATTTACTTTCTTGAACAATAACACTCAAACATTCAAAATTGAAGGTTATATGAGGGTTATGAGATTTTTATATACTTATGTTTTGGAAATCTTAAAATAATTATTCAATTTTTTTTATTTATTATGTTAAAAATGTTCATCTTTTACTTTCCTTCTTTTTTGATTTTGTTGAAAAAAGTATGTTTAGTATTTAAAAAATGAAGTAATTAAATTTAATATATCAAATTTTAATTTTTATAAAATTTTTAATTTATTATAACATGTATTAAATTACATTTATATAAATATTGTTTTCATTCGATACAATTCTTTTACTGGTTATATTACCATACATAACTTAAATCAACCTTGAATTAAGGCATATTATATGGTAATATAATATACATAAAGATTTATAAACATTTTTATTTTCCCTCCATTTAATTTATTTCCCCATTCATCTTTTGCGTATACAACTGAAGCTATACTAATAATGCTTCTCAGTTAACTTTTCATACATATTTCATCCATCTAATACCTTTTGTACTTGTTATATGTTAAGTTTAATTGTTTGTTATAACTCATCAATACTTGTGTAGTTTTCTTTCTTTTATAGGTAGATGACTATTGTTTCTTATATGGTTTATTAGTCATTTACATTGTTTTATTTTGTATTTATAATCAATATTTTTTTTCATATATGTTAATAAACATGAACTTGCTTTAAAATATATTTTTAGCTTTTTAATAGTATATCCACAAAACGGTTGTTACATCATCTTTCTTAATGAATAAAGGAAAAAATGTCATATAACTTTTGTTATACGTAAATGTCAAATATTGACCAAAATATAAACAAAATACTTTATTTATTGAAAATATTATTTTATACGCCGTGTAGTACACGGGTTTCTCACCTAGTGTAGTTATATAAGAATGCTTTAAAAGGGTAATATAAGATCAATATTATTAGAAAAAATAAGTGAGTAAATATGCATTATTTTAGAAATTTTCATAAATTATTATAACTATGTATGTACATTCGTAGCTCTGTAAGCAAATACTCTTTTATCAAGAGAAATACTTCATCCCATCTACGTAACAGTGACGGATATGGTGTTGTTTCTGGTTGTTGAAAATCTAATTGTTGATATCTATTAAGTGGTGGCTTGGTGCTTATCTTATTAAAGCAATGTGTCTACTGGTTTTTCACATCAACTTTTGTGTCTTGCGAATTGTTTTACGAGTTATGATTAAGTAACATGTGTAAGTTGTCAAATATATTATATATATATGCACGTAGACGTGACAACCAAGATGTACCATATTTGGAATCTATAAATATCCATATATCAATATATTTGAAAACCTAACCTAGTCCACCGAAGGGTTGTGACCATTTTCTGCTTAAAGACGTGAGTGAACCGTTGTGAGTGTTCAAGGTCCACTAATGGATCCAACATGACTGTTCTTACTTTGTTGGAAATTATGAATAATATTGTATGTTTCGCTACAACGTGCGAATTAGTAAATATTGCTCTCAAGCGTCTCAAGGTGATGTTGTAGACACGACGGAAAGTGCACCATAATGATACCGTCTGAGTCCATTAATACTCATTGCCATAGTAACAACGCACACAAGGATGTTGAAGAAGCCAAATTGGTCTCCCATGGGATATTGACTTAGGGTATGATACTAGACCGACCCGTGTTCGTGTTGTGTGTGGAGAGAATGGCATTCGGCTCAGATCCGAGATCATCATCATCATAGCCATCATCAGGTTCCTCGTGCACATGTGTGTGTATGCATAGAAGAGGTTTGTGTGGGAAGGAGATTGCTCTCCAAGTATTAAGAATGATTCTCTGGATTGTAGGGCTGGAAGCGCCAGCCGAATGGAGCTAGCATGCTCTCTATGTGTCGGAGCCTTTGGCTCGGTTTAGGAGGCTAGAAGCATGAGTTGGACGGAGCCCCCTTTCTCTTGGGTTTCCCCTTGTATATATTTAGAGTGAGTTCTATATTACTCCCCTCCGAGGTCCCTTCTCTTGGAGGCTTTGCCTCCCTTATATAAGAAAGTAATGGGTCCTTCTACATGCTTTTTTCTTTAATTGAGTTTGTTGGATCATACGAGCCCATTTTGGGGTATGGCCATTAGATGTGTTCCATCTTTTTAAGTTTCATCTCTTCATAATAATTACAAAGTAATCTATAGCAAATGTATTAACTTATAATAAGTTCATATCATTTATGAACTTTCTCATTTAATTTAAGTTTCTAAGATTAAAGTAACAAATAATTTTAATACTTTTTAAAACTTGTCTAATGACCCTCACCATCATCTTTAAATACACTTGTTTGAGAAATATATCATATTAGAAACTAACCAAATTTTGAAATCCGTATAGGTGTAATAGATAAGTAAAAATGATAACATGCGTACGTTGGACTAAACTTGTAATAAGTAATAAGTTAGGGGTTTTTCGGTGTCTTTATTAGTTTGAGTTAGATTAAAATTATATTAGGGTTTATTTTCTTGGTGATTAAGTTTGGTGTTTATTATAAACAGGGTGTTAGATCTCTATTATTGTAAGCCTTTCAAGTAAAATAAAGTTTGAGTCTTTAACCGTTTTTCTACATGGACGCGTTTAATATCTGATTACCAATCAAGGAGGGCTTCAACGTATTTTTCAAATTTTGAGTTTTTAGGTTGGAGTATCACTCAGAGTATAAAAATACTTCTGGTGAGACAGAGGGTTTTCCTGTAATGTGAGTTTTCTCCTGTATTGGTGGTGTGGGACGCTACGCTTTCATCGATTTGCTGGTGGAATACTGATCTAGTTTGACATGATGTGGCCGAATGGCTACGATATTCGCTATTAAAAAGATATAAATAAGTAGACGAGAAGAGAGGGTAATCAAGGCAGTGAAACCACTCATAAAATGATCATTATGTTCTTTTATCATCATCATCGTTTTTCTTTATAACCTAAGTTCTTTTCAATCATTATCGTTTTTATAACTTACCCTTTTTAAATTCTTAGTTATTAAAAAGTCATAACTTATAAAGAATTATAAAATAATAAGGTGACAAATAGGTGTCTAATAAATATCTTAAGAATAACAAAATATACATATTTTTATGAGTTTGATCATAATGTTACAGTAACATAAACAAAAATATATTTAGTAAACTCAAGATGCCTTTTTATGAGAGGACAAAGGATGATTCCATTCCCATTTTTACATTTGTTTCACCTTTGACTTGGTTAAACCTCTGTCATCAACCACTCCAAATCCAAGATCTCTTTCCACCTCTTCATCATACAATCCTTCAACCACCAAACCCTAAGCTCAACTCCGATCTCCGGCGCCGGAATCTATCAAACATCCGCCCAATCGCGGGATTCACATCCGGTGATTGATCATGGCGGATTTAGTGAAACAGATCCTCACAAGACCGATCCAGTTAGCGGATCAAGTTATAAAATCCGCCGACGAATCCTGCATCAACAAACAAGACTGCGCTGAACTCAAATCCAAGACCGAAAAGCTCGCCGGACTTCTCCGGCAAGCTGCTCGTGCTAGCAGCGATCTGTACGAACGTCCGACCAAACGCATAATTGATGACACCGAACAAGTACTCGATAAAGCTCTATCACTAGTCCTTAAATGCCGCAACAACGGCCTCGTGAAGCGTGTGTTCACCATCATACCGGCAGCCGCTTTTCGGAAGATGTCATCGCAGCTTGAAAACTCGATCGGAGACGTTTCGTGGCTCCTCCGCGTCTCCGCTCCGAACAATTCCACCGATGAGTACCTAGGTCTTCCTCCGATCGCGGCGAACGAGCCAATTTTGTGTTTAATTTGGGAACAGATCGCGATTTTGTACACCGGGTCCCTAGATGACCGGTCCGATGCGGCGGCATCGTTGGTTTCTCTGGCTCGTGACAACGATCGGTACGGAAAGCTGATAATCGAAGAAGGTGGAGTGAATCCATTGCTCAAATTAGCAAAAGAGGGCAAATTAGAAGGTCAGGAAAACGCTGCGTTGGCGATCGGATTACTCGGTCGCGATCCAGAAAGTGTTGAACACATGATTCACGCCGGTGTGTGCTCGGTTTTCGTTAAAATATTGAAAGAAGGTCCGATGAAGGTTCAAGCGGTGGTCGCATGGGCTGTAGCCGAACTCGTATCACATTACCCAAAGTGTCAGGATCTTTTTGCTCAACATAACATTGTCCGATTGCTGGTTGGTCATCTTGCATTCGAGACAGTTGAAGAACACAGTAAGTATGCAATTACCAGCAATAAACCAACTTCAATTCATGCTGTTGTATTAGCTAGCAACAATAATAACAACAATGGTGGCAATAATAATAATTCGAATGGGGTTACCACTAATCAAGCTAATCGTACTCATAATCATGATGATGATGATGATAAACCTCGAGTTGCACATCCTACCGGGTCAAACTCAAACCCTCAACAACCATTTAGGATGCATAGTGTTGTAGCAAGTACAATGGCTATGAAGAACCAAACCAGACCTCCATCCAGTCAAGTAACTAACGGGTCGGGTCCAAACCCGAATCAAAAACCTGAAAACATTGCTGCAAAGAAGCAAAACCATCATCATTATACCAGTGTTTCATTATCTGCAAACAGTTTACATAAAGGAAGAGAATTAGAAGATCCTGCAACAAAAGCTTACATGAAAGCAATGGCAGCACGCGCGTTATGGCATTTGGCGGTGGAAAATTCAGCCATTTGCAGAAGCATAACCGAATCAAGAGCTTTACTCTGTTTCGCTGTTTTGTTAGAAAAAGGTCCCGAAGAAGTTCAATACAATTCAGCAATGGCACTTATGGAAATCACCAATGTTGCAGAGCAAGATTCCGAGTTAAGAAGATCCGCTTTCAAACCGAATTCACCCGCTTGTAAAGCGGTTATTGAACAGTTGCTAAAAGTTATCGAACGAGCAGACTCGAAACTGTTACTCCCGTGTGTTAAAGCCATTGGAAACCTGGCTCGAACCTTTCGAGCCACTGAATCGCAAATGATCCAACCGTTGGTTCAACTTCTTGATGAACGAGAGGCTGAGATCACCAAAGCAGCTACAATCGCGTTAACCAAATTCGCGTGTTCAGAAAACTATCTTCATCTTGATCATTCAAAGGCAATTATCAATGCTGGTGGTGCTAAACATCTGGTTCAATTGGTTTACTTTGGTGAACAAATGGTTCAAACACCTGCTTTAATTTTGTTGTGTTATATCGCGCTACATGTGCCAGATAGTGAAGATGTTGCACAAGCTGAGGTACTTACTGTTCTTGAATGGGCTTCTAAACAATCTGTTTTAATCCAAGATGAAACAGTTGAATCGCTTTTACTAAACTCGAAATCTCGATTGGAACTTTACCAATCACGAGGGTCAAGGGGGTTTCGTTAGATGATATTATAATCATAATCATTACTTTGTTATATGTTTAATATCTTTAAGTTGTTTGTTTCAGTTTTGGGTTTTTGATTTATTTTTCTATACATGTATGTTTGTTGTTCTTGTTTAGTGTACATGTGATCTATTGTTACCTCATGTGTTTAGGAAAAGAAATATCAAAATTGTCAATTGTATTCAACTTTTTATTCTTGTATTATTGTATGGCATTCTTTTGGTGAATCTTTATTCAAAAGTGATCATCTTGATCTTTTGAGCTTTATTTTTTAAGTAGAAATTTCTATAAAATGTATTGAACTTGATATAATAAACTTTAACATTATTGTTTGTTTTACAATTTTGATTTATATATATCTTAAGGTTTCATTTATAATTTTTTTTCTGTTAAATTGTTAATAGTATTTGAAGTCATATCAGTACTCTCATGTTACTGTTTTAGCGACAATACATGTTGGTAACTTGACCCACACAAGTAGGATTTGTAATTGCAAGAAGACAAATAAGTTCACAATATAAAGAGTCGTTGTACCGATTGCATTGAAAGTTGTACAATAAGTTTTAAAAAAGTCAAAACAAGAAGATTCTGGCTTACCTGGAAGAGAACTTCTTTAGACCAAGCACCAAATAAAAAAATTATTAATATTTTAAAAAAATATTGTGTGACAATTTTAGTACAGATTCCCTTTGATTTACAATTGATATATATTTCCTGTTTTCCTTGCACATGGCATGAATGATTTAAATGATTCTTGTTATATATATATATATATTTAATTAATTATTTAATTATTTGTAGTTCTCGTGATATTTTTTTTTTATTGGCCTCTATGGTTCTATTATCATCTCCTCTATTGGTTCACATTCAAATAATTCATTTAAATTTTGTGTGATATTGAATTATAGACACCAATCATTTGGACAACTTGGGTGTCCCTTGGATAATTATGGCTGATAGTGATAAGAATGATAAGTATCATTATGTGGTAGAATGGATCATTACTTAAAGTAGTCATACTTCGTTGAAAAGAGGATTAAGAATTAGGCGAAACCAAATATGAGATATCATTACATCATTTTAAACCAAAACCCAATAATGCTAAATAAATAATGATAATGTGATTAGTATGTTTAGAAAAGTGTTCATGAATGAGAATGAGACAACTTATAAAATCAAAAGATATATAAGAATAAAGAAAATCATTAATCAATACGTGAAAGACTAGATTGATTAGAGAAAAGTCATCAAATACATACCATTAACTTTCGTAATGTGTTACACGTGACATGAAATATGAGATTTATCAAGTTACTCACATGACATGTAAATTAAAAAGAGGAAACTGGGAAAATTTAGAAGCTGACATGGAGTAAAACATTGAGTGACATGAAAATTTGTATAATTAAAACATATATGTCATAACTAAGTGTTATCTACCGAACTCGAAATCCCACATGACTTAGAGTAGAATAACAAAAAGGGTTGAAGACAGTGCTAACATGACTATAATTAAAAACATAATGTTACACGTACACGTACACGTTGTGTTATCATTGTTCCACTACCATATTCACCGAATCCACATATCCTTCTAAGGAACTTAATAACATTCAACACACTAGTTCATATCCCACATTACGATGGCTACAATAGGTCGAAATAATTTATTAGGATATCTATCAAACATCGTTGGAACATTGACCTTATTTATCCTTGTTTAACCTCAAGGTTACCACCCTTTGAGAACCAAAGCTTCATAAAATTGAGTTTTCACCGACTGATTGCCATCAGCAAGACTTTCAACATGGCAGACTCTGTAATAGGCCCATTTAGATTTAATGCTGGGCTCGAAGGCTCCCTTTTGGACCTTAATAGACCACAAAGCCCAAAGAACCCATCTAATTGGGCTAAAAAATATCTACAAATTCCTATTTCGACATAAAAATCAGGACGAAGCCCTAAAGATTAAGATACAACACATCAACTGGCTGACAATGGCAAGAAGATGGGTCAGGATATTATAGCAAGAATCAAAAGTTGGTTTCATAGCTATTCAAGAAACAGAAATAGCGGACGCGAGTAATATAAAGTTCAATTTTTTTATTTTTTTTTTATGTTTTTGTTTCTATTTTTTTGTGGGGAAGTCACTCTTTAATGGGGGAATCGGTTAATGCGCGTGATAGATCGAGTGGAATAATCCTAAACGAGTACCGTCCAATCACTCTAATTGGATACTAATACAAGATTATCTTCAAGACGTTCAACATACTTAAGAGGGTGGTAGACTCGGTTGTAAGAAATGTCCAAAGTACCTACATCTCTGGTAGGAATATTTTTGATCGACTTAAAAGACAAGAAGAAGAAAGCAATGATCCTAAAGATCGATTACGATAAAGCTTTGTTCATATGTTTATAAAAAGAATCTATATGGTGAGAAGTAATATCCCGATAAGAGATTGTGAGATGTCTAAGTAAGATTTCATATCTTGGATTTTTTATGGAACAAATTGCCAGTAATTGTTAGTTGAATATTTCTATACTTGTTAGCTTTTAAATCCACATTTGCGTGTGTGTCGTTGTTTAAATGAGCGGTAACACTATTTTTATATATCCTATAGTTTGTAAGATTATAGTTGTCAGATATTATGTTCATTACAAGCATGTGATATAATAATAAAAAATAAGTGCGCGTGAGTACATTATATATTATCTATCTATATAATAAAAGAAAATAAATTTGAACACATGTCAATACCACGTTAACTCTCTCACAAATTTGACATGTGTCAATTTTATATTAATAGTTATTTTAATTAATTCTGAATCTGTTATAGAACCCTACAAATACTCTACTCTGATTTATTTTTGTTTTATTTGTGTTTACTTAAACCTAATCGACCGTCATTCCAGAATTCTATCTTCGTTTTGAATTAGAGAGCTGTCTTGGGTTGTGATAGAGGACGTCGACAGAATCATAATATTGCAATTTTAGAGAGCTGATCTTGGATTGCGAATAACCTCATATATTAATCGGTTTGAATCAATTTTATATGCAACAAATTTTCTGTTTGTTCAATGTTATTGGTTATAATTTTGGGGTTATTTGATCAAAATGTTTATGAATTACTTTCTATGGCTTGCTGGCTTAGTATCATTTTATACTTAAGACTAAGTTTCTATACAGAATCTGGAGTACCAGTTCCAAAATTGATCTAAAAATCAATGCATTCATCAATGACCTGGGTAAATTCGATATTTCTGTAAATTTTTGTACTCTAAAATCTTCGATCGTAGGTGTTTTTGTGATACAGGTTTGGTATTAAACGCTACGTGGAATATTGATTAAATGGGGATAAATCGGATTGGATTTCATAATCGGTGGCTTGTCTCTGGTGTTTGAATTTTTTCTCCTTCGATTTCAAGTTCAGATGATTTAGTTCGAGGTCTTTAAGGTTAGTTTTGGTAATTGATTTCTTAATCACTTTCAAGTTCAATCGATTTGGTTCTAGGATTTTCTTGCGTTAATGTTTTTATCACACGAGTGTTTGCTAACTTTGTTGTATGTGTTTAGAAAAATTAATTAGGTTAAAGTAAAAGTTTAGGTGATCATTTTTTATGGAGTCATGTCTTCTGGTGCTAAATTTACATGTTTGTTATTGTATATGAATTGGAATTGCATAAGGGAAACTCTAATTTTGAATCCATCATGGATTCATGTTAATTTTAGAATTAACTTTTTGTTATTGTGCAAGTTTTTTGTTGATTTAATGTTATTTTGGAATCTGTGTTATTTGTCTCCTTGAAGGCGGGGTTTTTTTAGTTTGATTTCACCTTACTTTTATTTGATTTAATTTGGTAATACTCCACTAATTTGATGTTGTTAGACGATACTTAAATGATTGTTTATAGTATAATGAAACTATTATTCACTAATGGCTACCATGTATCAGGATATGGTGGTGTGTTGATGTGGTCACTGATTCAAGTAAGAACTCAACAGCCTTCACGTTAGTCCAATAATTAGTACAAATTTTAGCTAAGTCATGAAGCTGTGTAACAGGGACATTTACGTAAAAAGGCAGTGGACTCAAAGTGGGTAAACATTCAATTTGATCAATGCTTACAAATTCTTGGTTTTTCTCTTCAACTACTTAATTAGAAAAATATTAACACTTTAACGGATTTAACTTTATACTTTGTTTAATGTTTAGTACTATCCTTTTTGTACAAAAGAATAGACTAAATCTATTTGGGAATGTCATTTACTTATATTTGATTCAACTCAATGTATACATGACAGTGAAGTTCTGTGCTACTTCAATTCATGTGTCTTTTAAGTAATAAAAAAGAGGTAGTTATAAATTATAAGACACGCTATTTGAATATTGAAATGATATGATTTAACTCATGGAATGAATATTATCAAAAAAATCTAACATCCAACATCTTCTAAAATGTTTATATTCATTAGGTATTCCTGGAGGTAAAGTGATTTTAACTTTTTCGGATGAGATAATCTAATTTATCGTATGTAATTTTTATATTTAACAGTTGGACACTGTAACCATTTGACTAATTTTGTATTCTTGACTAATTACCTGTAATTTTGATCGGTGAAGCTTACATTGTTTATTTTATGAATTGTGCAAAGAAGTGGAGCATTGGTGACGTATTACCCAACCCAATTTGTTTTGACTCGTACTGGTATGTTTTTTGACCCGTTAGTTTAGTTCGTTCATATAGGTTTAAAACATATATTAAAGATGCATAAAGTTTGTTTATTTGTTTATGTTTAATTGGTTATGTTTATTGATTAACATTTTTTGCAAAGTTTACGAGGTACGTTATCGATTATCTTTTTGTTTATCAAAATTAAAAATCAGTTTTCAAAATCATACGGATTTTGCGTTTGGTTTAATCAAGTATTAAACTAATAAGCAAAACCGTGTTGTTATGCATTATTTGAATTTTATTGACTAATGTTTGTGTTTACATATTATATTGTAGATTATGGGATAAATTTGTCACGTCCTGGAAATTTAGACAACTGTCTTAGATATGTTTTTTGTTTTTCTCTTTCTACTAGGGATGTTCATAATATATACAAGATAGAGAAACTGAGACAAGGAGGCTGAAAGCATACTCAATCCATGGTGGTTTTTCACTTGCGAAAGAACTATTTATTTGGATAAGGTGACCCTTTTGTAAATGTGTTGGATTTCAGTTTTACTTAATCGTTCGTGCTTGTCTTTTTTTTTTTTTTTTCAGGGGTTCGTGTTTGTCTCTTTGTAGAGTCAAAAGCAGAGATGAACTTATACCATTAATCGTGTTAATTGTTGTTAAAGATGGTAATTACGAATATAACATCCAGTTGTATATAAACAAGTTTTTAAAGACTTGTAATTTGTATTTGTGGTTATACATTTATAAATTGTAAATGTAACATTTCTTATCTTTTATTATAATATATAACTTATATAGAAGCATGTGTATATTAAAACAAAAAATAATTATTTTTGTACCTATCCCCGTGTAGCACACGGGTTTAACCCTAGTTCTTGTATATAATAAAACCAGGACAATTACAATGACTCATTATACCCATATTTATAAGACTATGTGTTGTGGGCTTCAAATGGGCGTGGAAGGGGGCTTCGAAGCCCTCCAACACCATTACAGCTGGGCG
>WOUH02000014.1:11620571-11638878 GCA_009936405.2 Stevia rebaudiana
TTAATAGTTAACCATTGAGCTTGTGAACAATCATTGAGGTCACGGCCGGTGTTTCCGCCGCCGGCTAGGGTGTGACAGTCCAGGAGGCGGAGATGTCTAAGATCAAGGATTTAAAGCCGAGGTCCAGGGTGGTTTGGGCTAAAGATGAGAATGAAAACTCTAAAATTTTCCTTTCTATGATCAGCTACAAGAAAGCTATCAACTATATTCATGGCCTGAAAGTCAACGGGAGTTGGATTTCCATGCCTAGCTTAATAAAAAAAGAGATTTTTAATTTTTTTCAAAAATAAATTTGTGGAAAATTGCAGGTTGCGCCCTTTGTTTCAGTGCAGCAATATTTCTAGACATTCAGAATCGGAGGCCACTAGTTTGATTGACAAGTTTATCGGAGGGGAGATCAAGGAAGCGGTTTTTAAGTCTAGTAACGATAAGTCGCCGGGTCCTGACGGTATTAATTTTAGGTTTTTGAAACATTTTTGGGATCTTTTCGAAAACGCATTTTGGAACATTATGTCAGCTTTTCACGAAAATGGAAATATCAGTATTGGTTGCGAATCGGCTTTTATCGCGTTGATCCCCAAAAAGAAGGATCCTCGGGGTTTAGGCAACTATCGACCTATTAGTCTTGTGGGCATTATAAATAAGGTTATATCAAAAGTGCTGGCGAATAGACTAAAGAAGGTGATCAACACAGTTATTTCTGACACCCAATCGACATTTATAAAAGGTAGACAAATTTTGGATGGGCCGTTAGTGTTTAATGAGATCTTCTCATGGACTAAGAAAAGTAAACGAATAAGAATTTTTTCCTTAAGATTGATTTCGAAAAGGCATACGACAACATAAACTGGAATTTCGTGGTTAATATTCTCAAACAAATGGGTTTTCCGTTAAAATGGTGTAACTGGGTGTATGGTATTTTATCTTCGGCTAGGGATGCTGTCCTGGTCAATGGGCCCCCTACTTTTGAGTTCGGATGTCAAAAAGGTATGCATCAAGGGGACCCTTTATCCACATTCCTGTTTGTTATCATGATGGAAGCTCTGTCTTGGTTATTGTATAAAGCTTCAAGCTGCGGGATCATGAAGGGTGTTCATATACCCAGTGGTGAAACGTCCATCTCTCATTTGTTTTATGCGAACGACGCTCTAATCCTCGGTGAGTGATGTGAAGAAAATATATTAAATGTTGTCAGGATCCTCAGATGTTTCTACGCGTACTCGGGGCTAAAAATTAATCTCAACAAATCCAACATTTCGGGACTGGGGTTTTGGCTGAGGAAGTTAACGCGATGGCTGTGATGATAGGATGTAAGGTGGATGATATCCCCCCTAAGTACCTTGGTTTATGGGTTGGAGCCATTATGAACATGATCATGAATTGGAGGCCAGATTATGATATATTTGAGAGCCGCCTTTCCTCTTGGAAGTCCTCGGTTTTGTCGATTGGCGGGAGGGTCACTCTTATTAGATCGGTCCTCCAGGGCTTGCGGATCTATTATTTTTCTTTATATAGGGCTCCGGTTAAGGCGGTGGAGGATTTGGAAAGGCTCATCAGAAGATTTTTATGGGGGGACTCCACAGATAAACATGCTTTTCACTGGGTTGATTGGGATAGACTTTCGTCTCCGAGGAAGGCAGGGGGTCTCGGCTTGTGCAAACTAAAACATTTTAATATTGCTCTTCTGACTAAATGGACATGGAGATACAAAACGAAGCCCCAGAATCTTTGAGTGAAGGTTATAAATGCCATCCATGGTGGGGGGTCGGGTTGGGAGTTCCTTCCTGTTAAAAAATCCAATGGTGGGGTCTGGGTCAATATTGTTTCGGTCGTTAACAAACCTATTCTTGGGATCTCTCGTTTCGAAACTTATGTCGGGGTATTGTTGGTAATGGTAGAGACATTTTATTTTGGCTCGATCCTTGGTTGGATGACATTCCTCTTAGGACTAGGCTGCCTAACATGTTTTCTTTGGAGGTTGTGAAGGATTGTAAAGTTCGAGATACGATTGAAGGTGATGGGTTTTGGCTGTGGAAATCTCGATTCTGTGGATGAAATCAGAGAGTGGACGTGGCTCTCGGACAAACTCATGGCGTTTTTGGTTTGTGATGCCCTTGACGGTTGGAGGTGAAATGGCAATAGTGTCAGTTCGTTCTATGATGCTGCCGTCAGACACATGTTTGACGACTGCAACGATTATAGCGATAGGTATGTTTCTAAATGGTGTAAGTGGATCCCCATTAAATGTAATATTTTTGCTTGGCAGGCTGAGTTGAATCAGATAGCGACGGTTGATGCGTTGATTAGAAGAGGCGTTGGGAACGAGGATCGATGTTCTTGGTGCAACGAGGAAGGGGAGTCAGTGTCCCATCTTTTTACGGCTTGTGGTTTCTCGACGAGTATATGGCAAAAGGTTGGCTCGTGGTGCCGTCTTCCAAATTTCTTTGCTTTTTCCTTTAGGGATCTTTTGGAGATGCACAATTATTGCGGTAAAAGGGAGGTGGAGAAATCTGCCATTCAAGGCATCATTATCATCTCCTGTTGGTGCTTATGTAAGGCTAGAATCGATCTTAGATTCTCCGTGAAGCTTTCCAGAACTGAATACGCTTTCAACAATATTAGATCCCTAAGTTTTTTGTGGTTTAAGAATAGATTCAAGTATAAATCAGTTAATTGGGTAGATTGGTGCAAATTTGTATTGATGTAAGTTTCTTGTCTCTGTTTGTTGTCTTCCCGGTTTTCGGGGCTTGGGCTTTCTAATGAAGTTTCTTTTTTTAAAATAAAAGCTATTCAAAGGCACCCGGGAAAACAAAGATACGGGTTTTTTTTCTCTTTTTTTAAAGCGAAATCGGTCTCATCTTCGTATCTCACTATTCGTATTAAATCTCACGTACGTGTGGCAAAAACAAAATGCTACCAACATACCACTAAAGAAAACACGGATGTTAATGAAATATAATACGAGGTTGTTAAAGAAATATCTACTAAACAGTAAATCATCTCACCCGAATCTAACCGGTTTTGAACCCTTAGACGTAAAAAAAAGCCAAAGGCCCATATCATACGAGCCAAAGCCCGTAGGTAGAAGATGCGGTTATCTAGGGCCCCTCCTTCCATTAATATTTGATCTTACTTTATGATATTTTTTAAATGATTATAGTACTATATAATTTTTAAATGTTATAAAAGATATAATACATTACCGAATGAATATTCGTCTGATCTGCATTATATTATACTTTTCGTTTATTCTTCTATAAAAAAATAGTATATCATACATTGAATTTTGAGTGATTTCTTTCTAGTCACAGATTTCACATCTTTCTTCTAAAATTCTAGTAAGCATTTATTAATCTAAAACAATTTATAATTATGACTTTAAACACAATTAGTAAGTACATATATACCATAAAAATATAGTGAAGGACTGAAGGGGAGCACTTTATATCACCAAAATTTATATTAACGGTTTAATTAGAACATAGATTTACTCTTTAAATTTAATTACAAATATATATCTGTATAATATATAGTTTTGGATGTTGTGATTTTTGGATTTCGTGATACCTTGAATAATTTTGTTAATTGAGAACGAATCGATTTTCAACCACATTAGAATTTTACGTTTATATGAACTAATTAATAACTGGATAAAACATACAAAGTTAACCATAACCAGTTGTTGAAACTGATCTTAGAACTAATCTCATTTCCTAATCATAACCAGTTGTTGTCACTAGCCACTGATTTTCCACACAATTCTCCTTTGTCTCTAAGAATTTTATAGGTATTTACATTTACCAACGGAGATTTAGCCCAATGATATCTTGAGTGTTAAAGGTGTTTCTTTCTATGAAGGTTGAGGGGTCGAGTCACGCGATATACATATGAATAATAGTATTAAAAATTAGATTGGCGTTCAGAAAAATGTATCTTTCATTTAGAAGAAAAGAATAATCTCAATTGATTCCTATTTCTCATTTGGTTTTAGAAAAATTCAAGTACACTTACATGATCATCAATATTCATATATTACAAAATAAATATGTTCAAAAAAATATATTACAAAATAAATATATAAAATATTAAGTCTAAAAGACATCTAGCGTACACACCAAAATCTATAGCTATGATGATAGTTGATTATAAATGTATAAATTAGTATTTGAATCCGTTGTAATATACACATAGTTCGGATCTTTTAGATAAAAGAAGAAACCATAAGCATTAATGAAAAGACTTTTGCCAATGTTCCTTTGGTCCTCTGGTTTAACTGAAGAGGTGTTGAGCTTTGTTTAAAAGGTATTATGTTACCAATGATTTTTAGTTCAATTGGTTAAAATGAGGTGTGAACTTGAAGCTCTCTTTTTAAGAGATTTTCAGGTTCAAATATTGTCCAGAGAGAGAAAGTGCACATCGGATAGAGGTCACCGGTTCAAACCTGAGGAGGGGAAAGGGTTTACAGATTTCATCTGGTTCAAATCGACCTTGGCTACATCGCCCGGTTCCCGATGACTAGTACGCGAGATCCTCTTCTGTTAAAAAAAAAGAGGTATTATGTTGAATACAGAGACTTTTAATTACTAACAATGATACTAATAGCTTCTCATCAATAAACCGTTAAAGATAATTGAAAAACTTTTTTCTTTAAAGTATATTATCTTCTTTTATTACTTTAAAGATTTCAGTATTTATCATGTGATCGAGCTGGTAATCGAATATGTAAAGATCGAGTGACTATATATGTCAAAAATAGTGCATATCATTTCTTTACATGCGTAAGTAATTTTCAAGATTCATCTAAAGCATAATTTTTGTCCTCCGTCGTTTCTACAGTTTAATTCGTATAATTACTTTGCTTAAGTTGATTATAATAACTTTGTTATAGTTATTTAGTATCGTGAGCGAAATTACTTTATATTTGTGACAACCTTCACCCAAGAACGTTAACTGACTCACGATTCGATCTAAAGCAAAGCCAATGGACGAGGTTCGAACAATTATCTGTGTCCCACACTTGCATTTTGGCCTAGACTCTCGTTAAAATTTCAATTATTTCTATTAGTGGCCGACCAAAGCATCAACTAGTGTTATTTTAATCCGGGTTTCCTTTGAAAAATTTCAAACCGTAAACACTAGCTAGGGCACTTTTTTAGTGATTAATTAGTCAATTAAAAGATATGGTGGGGTTATGCTAAGAACAATTCTTAATTATAGTAAGAAAGCGTAGAAAAGACATCAAACGGACCCCGATTGAGCTCATTCTAGTGGCATGGAACCGTCACGTCTTTTAAGGATTTTACATTGCTAAATGTTAATATTAATTTGAATGAAATATGTTAATAAGACTTATAGCCTACTAGTAGCTACTTGACTTTTTATGTGAGAAGTCGGATATGTTCTACATACGTGTTGGGCTAGGGGGTTTTCCTAATAGTGGGGTTTCTTCTGGTTGGTAAGGTCAGACTACTTGTTTGCCAAGTAGTTCTTATCGTAGTTGGCCAAACAATAAGTTTAACTGAAATGCTCATGTTAAAAAAATTATTAAGGCATGTGTTATTCTTGGGAGTGAGAGTTTTTAAAAATAAAACAAGTCTTACGTGGCGAACACGTCAATTATGTGAAAAATTGACATAAGGGTTGTGTACGCATGTAAGTGAAAGTATTATGAGTTTGCATACATTTAGAAAAATAAAAAAAAATCTTACTGGTTGAGCATTTTCTCTCATTGGTCTCACGCACGTGAGAATTCTCACACTAATAAGACATCTGCGACACCTTTTGTGGCGAAGAGGTGGTGTGCGTGAAAACCCTCCTCGTGAGATTTGATCCATGTGGTCTCATGGCTTGATCCATGAGAGTGTACCACACCCTCTTAGTATTAGTTTAAGAAAGTGACATTATAAGACTAGCTTAGGGTGGAGTGATTGCTACTTCTCTTACCTTCACTATCTTCAGAGCATTCACAGTAGCTTGCTCATCCCTTTATATTTTTTTAATTAAATAATATTTTTTCGTACCTTTATGGCTTTATCATTATCTCTTTCTCTCTTATTCACTTACAAACACTTTAAAAAATTATTAATATAACATCATTACATTTTCTCTCTCCTACACCAAAATCTCTATCTCCATATTTTTTCCTAACTTTGGGGGAAAAACAAACAAAACCCCAAATATTTCTCTTTCCTCTACTCACAACCACTCTTAACCACACCCTAAATTATGCAGGATCTCCTCACAGAAAAATGAGGAAGCTATTGTGAATGCTCTTATAGCATGTGTTAACTTTATGTTACGATTTTGGTTTACATTTTTACTTGAGTAATATGCTAGATTTACAAAACTAAAAGATTATGTATTAATTCTTTTTTACAAATGATTGATCTTAAAACATAGATTGTGAATGTATCTTGTTGTTTTCAGCAACAACTTTAGAGATCAACAATCGGGCATCCATCAACCATAATAGCCGAACTAGCAGGACACGAAGCTAACGAACAACCATCGGGTTTACTTCCCCACCAATCTAAACTAACACCTTGCATATCCAAACAAACATACAACAATACCCCCATAAACGCCAATCCTGCATCTAACGCTCCCGACAACACATAGTTATGGCGGCCCCACCAATCATGATGGTACCTATAAACCACAAACCCTGACAAAAACGCGATAACAATCCAAATGTTGTAGTTTACGGACGTAGCTGGGGGCATGTAGATTGTTGCACCCAAAAGAACCGGTGTTGTGATGAGTGTGATCCATTTTTGGCTCGGATAAGCTTTGTGTAAGAGCCAAACGATTATTGGAGCCAGTGCACCGGCTAAAAAGGACCAGTTTATGGAGCTGTAGTAGCCTTGATCGCCGAAGATCAAGCGTGGACCAATTAGACCATATATGACTGAGGCGTCGTAGAACACGTGGTCTGATGGGCAGGTCCATGGACTGTGTGGAGGAAGCAACGCTCGTTCACATATGTTTGGGATTGTGTCCATTAACCACCATGCGGTTGCCAAGTGCGCCAGTGCTGATATCAGTGTACCGCATACCTGACCATAAAACGATATAAAGATGGTGAAGCTAACTAGCTAATAAATATTGAATATCAAGTACTTCGATACATATAGAACTATAAACAAACCAAATGAACACAAAAGAAGCTTCATCTTGTTCGTTCGTTACATTTTAAACATGAACAAACGATCAAAAACACGTGAACAAACAAAGTCTCTTGTTCATGTTCGTGTTTGTGTCACTTCATTAAGAAATATAATGTGTTTGTTTGTTTTGATAGTATTCTAGACAATCACAAAGGAAGCGATATAAGCGGAAAGAAACTAACCTGTGCCATAAACATGGATCTTGGGGGGGTCTTCATGTAATGTCCGAGTTTGAAATCTTGTAAAAAAACGATACCTTGTTTTACACTTATGTATCCGTAAACCTTAAAACACATGTTGGCCATTGGGTATCCTGGATACAAATATCCTATGATGTATTCAGTGATCACATTCAACCCCGGTGTCTTTTTTATTAATGACCAACAAAATACCATGTTAGAACAATGAACTCAGATTAATTAACATCTTACATTAATCTATTTAAATATCAAATCCATCAAGAAATTAAGATACCTGGTTTGTTGTGGCGGTAATGATAGCAATTGGAAGTATGAAAAAGAAAGCAAGACCACATGCCAACATGAACGCCCACCACGGTAACTGAAGTTGACTTTTGAAGTATTCGATCACAAACAATGTTGCAACAATGTTGGTTAACAAGATGCAAACAAACCACCATTGGGGAACTTGTTTGTATCGTCTCATAAGTTTGGTGTGGACATCCATGTTTGTTTCTTTGAACGATGATTTGCTTAACTCCCATAATTCTCTAAATTAACATTCAAACTTTGCATAAAACATTATGGGATGTGCTATTTTCACACCACTCAGAATCTAATCTCACGTTGAGGCAAAGGGCCGTTTGAAAATGCAATATTAATCACTTTTCAAACTTCTCAAACGTTTATTTATTTGTATGACTTTATCACTATTTGAATAGTTGAGAACGTCAAACGGTGGTTTTCGAGTGGTGTAGAAACAGTATCACCCAAACATTACATAAAAGTAATATTTTTTAAATTGGATCGGACTGGCCGACTGGACTGTTGAACCAGTCAAGGAACTGGTCTGGTTATACGTGTTTGGATTGTTTCCATTTGAATATGCCAGTTACCGGTCGGACTGGTGAACGGGTTGAGCCGAACCAGATGGTCGGACCGGATTTTAAAATGTTTGTTTATATTTTATTTTTTTATTTTTTTAATTGAAATGTCATTTTCTTATTAATTTACTATTTCATAATGCATATTTTAGTTATTATATCTTAAAATTTTGGTGTAAATTCACTATATATAAAATATTATAATTCTATGATTTTACCGAGCCGACCAGTGGACCAATTTTGACCGGTCGGCATATTTCCAAAAACATTGTTTTAAAGCTATTAAAACGGAAGAATGAAAGATTGAAACCTTCCATGAAAGATGAATACATGAACCACAGTAGCAGTAAGACACGCGAAACTAACTGCATAACTCGTGACAAGAAAGATGCTGAGGTAAATTTGGCCTTCTTGATCGTAAGCATCGGAATCAAAGTGGAAATTCGAGTCAATAATGGTTGATATGTTGTATGATTGCCCTGTGAAGGTGAAGAGATCATCCGAGAAAATCGGGAATCTTTTAGCTTCAAAAACATTGAACCAATATGCTAAAGGGGTTATGACATAAGTAACTAGACCATACCCAACAGCAATGTTGGCGGTTGCGAACCATGGGCTAGCTAGAGGGCTTCCGAGGTAAGATGATATGCTTGACCAATCGAACCCGAATGCACCAACACCAAGACCGTGTAGGCCTGACCCGATCTGTTGGGCTAGCACGGATTTGGGAAAGATCCAACATAACCACGAGACGGATGTAAGCATGGGGAAGAGATATCCCGGGAGAATATAGTAAGCGAAACTGCAAACGAACGCTGCGAGGAAGAACTTGTTACGCGTTAAACCTCCTTTTGATCGTGTTTCTTTCTCGTGTAACGCTCTACAAATGAACAATAAGTGGTTTGTAGTTAATGCCAAGCTTTTGATTCACATTTGGGAGTTTACAACACAATTGAGAGATTTTAATTGTAATCTTAGAATAGTTATGATAAACTTATGATTATGAAAGTCACGTTGGCACTTTACCCCCTGAACAATATACGGAAATGTGTCGGGTTTTGGATTGGTATATCTGAGAAACAGGTCACGTAATGGTTGACTGGTTTAAGCCGTATAGTTAAATTGTTGGACCTGTTAAGCTGTTTTATGTAACGAGTCTACACACCAACTTATTTAACCTGTTTTTGTAAGGGTAATTTCATAAAGATATAACCAACTTTCTAAATTTTTCAGTTAACTCAATCAAACTTTTTTAAAGCATTCACATTAGCATCTCTATATTTTTCTTTATAATTCATAAAAAATCACTACTTTTTTCTCTAATATTCAATTAAATAATAATACTTTTTACTTTTTTCACTGCTTTTTCTCTCTCATATTCAATTAAATAATAATATTTTTTACCTTTTTCATTACTTTTTCTCTCTCCAATTTACTTTAATGAACAATGTTTCTCTATACTTACTAGTTTTATCACTTTCTTTATATCTCTCTACTCACAACCACTTTCAACTAATCTCTATAATATAAATAACACACTCACATATTTTATAGAGACACTAATGTGAATGCTCTTGTGTCTTAATTTTTAATCCTTCAACTTACAAAAAATATGCAAATCCTATACAATTGACTTGTTTAGTAGGTTAAATGATGATATAGCATTTTAAAAAAGTATTTTCTTAATAATTGTTAACTTAAAATATGGTATGACGTGTTGCACTTTTGCTTTTGCTAATCAAATATTAATAAATAATTCTCAAGGATTGAAATTTCTACTATTTTAATATTATAAAACATCATCATCATTTTGATAGATTTTGATAGGTTCTTCGAACAATTATTAAAATTTACTAAACATTTTAGATTTATGTCCAATATTCATAATCTTCTACAATTATTGGAGGAGGGATATGAATGACGACGAATCTTTGGTTTACAAGAAAATTGTTAAAATAGTCAAGCTTCACCGTCTTTATACAAAATGAACATGAGATCTGGATGCGAAACCCAAAAGAACACAGATTAAATTTTAAAAAATGCTAGCTAATTTTAAAAAGCGTCGACTAAAAAATAAAAGCGTTGGCTAAAAAAACGTCGGCTATTTTTAATGGCTACTTGTCAGAGACATTTAGTGACACGTGTCAGCAAATAATTGGTTGTGAGAAGATATTGTTCCTGATCAGGGGACATGCATTTACAAAACACGTGTCAACATCTGAGTGGGTGCCATGACTTTTAAAGGTAAAAAAGCTTAGCCTTTAGATTTCATGTTCATTTTAGCCTGCGCTTACATGAAAGGGTGTTAACCAGATTTTAGCCTACGTTTTTTTTGGTTTTAGCCTTCAGATTTCATATTCATGTTTGTAAAAATATGGTCAAACATGATTATTTTGACAATTTTCCCTTCAATATAATTCCTCGGCTTGTTTTATTTTCTATTTATATTGATTTGAATATAACCTAAGTGGCATGCTAAATATCAAGATTAAAACACCAAGAAAATGTTAAATGTATAAGTAGTCTAAGTAAAGCACTCTTAATAGTTGGTTACATTACTATGAGGGCTTAAGTAAAGTATGAACACAAACTTAAAATTATGATTATGTATTAGGTGGTACTTGAACCTAATACTTCCCTATTTTTTTTTTTAAATCTTAAGTATCTCACCCTAGCAATTTGAGTTAGGATCATGGTTTCCCCCTTGAAAGAAAAAATTATAAAATGGCCATTTTACAAAATTTTTCTCTAAATGTCTATTTAAGAAATGAAATGCATAGAATGTCCGTCATTACAGTTAACGACGCCCTTCCGACGAGAATATTGCGGTCGTCTCCGGCTATATATATACATATATACTTTTCAATAGTCGTGAATGCCCCTCTCCCAACATGAATCACGGTCTTCCGACCACGGAGCACAATCGTGCAACCATGAAGCAAAATGTCAGAGGTGTCACCACCTATGTCAAAATGCCGAAAGCGAGGTCGTATATGAGGTATTGAGTGGTCGTCACTCGCCAACAACCGCATAGCGGACACGTGTTAAAGACCTCTTGGGGGAAAGCGTCGTCGGCCAACCATACGAGGATGGTTGACGGCAACTATGTGGTTATGAACATTTTGATAATCTGATTTTTCAAATGGACATTTTAAGAAAGATTTCGTTACATTTTCATAATTTTTCCATTTTAAAAAACAACACTAACATGCAAAATTTTGTTTTAAAAATCAAAGTTGTGATGGGCAACTAATCCAAAAACCAACAAAATATGAAAAACACATTATAGATCATCAAAAGGTGAAAAAAAATACATCAAAAAAGAAATGTCACTTAATATATTCTTAGAGACACAATTGATAAGCAGGTACCTAAAGAGGGAAACTTGAACTAGATTCTGAGGCCACCACATGGCCGCCGGCTCCACCAAAAACCGCCGGAGAATCCCCGCGAACCCAAACCCCAACACCTGTGTCGTCACCACCACAATCAACGCCACCCAAAAAGTCAACGTCTTGCCGTAAAATATCTTCACGGCGCTAACAATGTGAATCGCGTACGGATTTCCGGCGCCGGAGTTAGCAAAGATCGTGATCAACACATGTTCTTTCACATTAAACGGTCCAGGGTTCAGTCTGAATTGATACTTCTTCCCCCGGAAGAAAACCCTGTCGGTTATCATCGCCGCCATGAGGTGGCCGAGAGGGACGACGGCGATCTGTGCGGAGATCGAGGTTATCGACAGTGGCTCACGTCGGTACCAGAAGAACTGATTGAGAAACGAAAGTAGCACACATGCGATGGTTCCGAGTGTCCACATCCTGAAAGTAACCGCCGGTAAACTCGGATCGTCGGTCACCGGCACCGTTAATGCAACCTGCTCGATCGGAGAATTCTCCTCCGGCACGTGAGAGGTGGATCCGTCGATCTGAACTGCATATTTTGAAATTGATCTGAGTGGTGTTCAGTTCATGAATCATGATTTGAGTTTAAACTTTAGTGATTTTACTTACTGAGTGGAGATGTGATATCATTATTGTGTTCTTCAAAACCTTTCATAACTTGTTTCATCTTTTTTTGGCCACACAAGGATGTATCATGTATGTGATTTTCAACTTTTAAATTTTAGTTACGTAATGTTGGCCACACAAGGATGTATCATGTATGTGATTTTCAACTTTTAAATTTTAGTTACGTAACTTGGTGACAATGACGTGCGAATGATGATTTAGTTTAGTACACAATGGAAATAAATCTCTTAATTATCATTTTTGTGGATCATTAATTGCTCAAACGTAAATTGTAGGTTGGGCCGATTGGGAGTCATTTATGTTGAGGATGTAAACTTATATACTAAATCACTATTTGCCTAATTGGTGTCTTGTTGGTGTAACAGTTTAGTGGAATCTCGTAAATGTTCTATCAAACTTGCTCGTAAGTAAGGAAATATGTTAAAAAATGTAAAGTCAACAAAGTGGTTTTGGGATTATGTTTTTGAGAAAACTATAAATTATTTCTTTTCTGAAGTTAATATGTTCTCGAAAAGTTTTACTTTTAAGAAGTTAAATTTCTTTTTTCGTTCTTGAAATTATTATTTCTGTATGAAATCTGAAATGTTATCATTTCTATACTATGGTGAGTATGTTGGTTGTTATTTCTGTCTAATAGCCTAACACCATTAATTTATCTTTTAAGTTCGGAGTTCATCTTTCGGTTTAACTAGGATTTTTCGGTCGGCGCGTTACACCGAGGATTCCTTCACAACTTCGAATATAAAAACGCAGAAATAAAAACATGTCACAAACGGCTATAAGCCTATATCTTAGAAATAAAACCTTAAACGCCCCGCGTCATCACTCTGCCCGCCACGTGTTAGTGCAACCAACCAATGCAATCTCAAAATTTCTATAAGAAAACACGTTCTAGAATATATAAATGCAGATACCAAAAAACGTCACGACGACTGTCAGTCCAACTTTAAATTTTAAAGCGTCTCCCGTCATAGTCGTAATAGTAACTGTCAATCTGCTCGCCCCGTGGTAAAACAAATACACCAAAAAAAATACGCTAAAACGAGTGTCGCTCCACCGTAAAAACTTAAAGAGTGCTCCGCCGTAAAACCTTAAAGCATACTCCACCGTAAAAGGGTTTTTATGGCAATTTTACAACCTAATTTGACAAAAAGATTGCTTGGTCGTAAAAACACGAACCAAAAATTAAACACTTTACGTTTAAAATCCAACAATTAGAAGGTAAAAAACTTTAATAAATGTATAATTTAACCGAAAGCTTAGCTATCAATCTTGACAGTTTTATTTAAACAAAAACTATTGTTGCACTATTAATTAGGAGCAAAATAGGAAGAAAAAAACATTGTTTATTTTTTAATGCACGTATAATTTGAAGATGTACAAAAGAAAAAATTAGATATTGACTAGAACTTTTTATTCTCTCTCCTTATTCTTTCTCCTTGTCACATTTCTATCAACATCCTCTGCTCCAACGGTCCAACCTAACAGTAGTGCGGCCCATAACGTCTTCGATAAAAACCCAAAAATTTTAAGCTTGTGGCCCAACGTATCCCACTTTGTGGGCACGATATTATTAAAGAGGGAGCTAGCACAAATTGAAAGGACGATGTAAAATAATTATTTTAATTTGACCTTTCAAACTAAAAAGAGTTATTTATATAAATAGTCCATATAGTTTGATTAAAATATAGGTCCGGTCCTCCAGAGTTAAGAAATTGCAAACTTGATCCAAACGTTTATGAAAGGGTTGCATAAATTGTCCATGTGGTTTGGTCAAATTACAAGTTTGGTCATAACTTTCAAACTTGAAAACTATAAATGATTTATGTGGTTTAATCAAATAATAGGTTTGTTCCCAGATCAAATTACCTTATTTTGTATGGTTAACTAACTTCACATGCATTTAATATGGTTAACTAACATCACATTCTTTGCAATATGTCTTGAACTTTGTTTGATTTATATTTAGTTGTTCAATATTTGATTATTTGTTTATTATACATCGTAAAATGATCATAGGTTATTTAATCTCTCAAGCACCGGAAACCATAACCCAAATGGCGGTGGCCGGTGGTGGCAGGTGGTTAACGGGAGTGGGGGTGATGGTGGCGTGTGGGGATGGTGGTGGGTGGTGGCAGTGATGGTGGATGATGAAGGAAGGTGGTTGTGGGTAGTGGCGGTGATAGGTGGTGGTGAGTGGCGATGGCATGTGGCAGTGGTGGGTAGAGGTGTACAAAAAAATCGGTTTTTCAAACCGTTATCGGTTTTAAACCGGTTTGGAACCGGTTTATATGACCGGTTTGGGTGGTTTGGATTAACCGTCGGTTTGTAATCGGTCTGGAACCGGTTTTTACCAAAACCGATTTGGGTTTGAAACCAGTTACTCAGACCGGTTTTTACCGGTTAACCGGTCTAGTAATAATAATAAAAATTATTCTACCGGTTAACATGTTCGGTTTGAAACCAGATGGATTCCATCGGTTCGGTATTTCAGAACTTAAAACCGGTTCGGGTTTTTTTTTTTTTTAAACGGTTTGGGTTTTTGAGAAAAAAACCGGTTCGGTTTTTATAGGTTCGGATTTTTATGGGTTAACCAGTTTGTGCACCTCTAGTGGTGGGTGGTGGCAAGTGGCGATGGGTGGTGGTGGGTAGTGGTGGGTGACGGTGACAGGTGGTGGTGGCGGCGACGGTGGTGAGTGATATTGGGTGGTAGATCGGGTAAAGAATGGGGTAGACTGATAATTTGATGACAATAAGTCATAAGTCATTTTCAAAAGCCAGTATTTGTGGCTTTTGAAAAACAACTAATTTACTCTTTACAGAAAGTCATTTTCAAAAGTGCTTATTGGTTTGCCAAACACTTTTTTAACTTATTGACTTTTTAAAAAGTTATCAAGTCAATAAGTCGTTTTAAAAAGCAATCTTAAACACCCACTTTAATTGAAAAGTGTTGTGATTTTTAGTAAATTATAAAAAGTACAATAAAGAACAGAATTTGAATGCTCTTATGGGTAAATTAGCTTAGTTAAATGACTTTATTTTCTTTTTCAAGCAACGAAAATAGCTTACACAAACCAATTACCCCTTAATCTTTAGTCAATTAATACAACACCGTATTTTTCATCAAGGATAACCAAAAGTTTACCACACAAATATAATCATGGTTAAGCTTTATCTAGATTGGGTGATAAACAGAGTTTAGCTCATGATGAACTTTACAATAACAAGAAAGCAAGGAAATACAACTCATGGTTAAACCAAAATGATGTCATCAAAAGAGTTTACAAAGATGATAGAGATGAAGGATTTATTTCATATTAATTTTTTGTTCTTTTACCTTAAAGATACTATTTTTGTTCTAAAGTTAACTAAATAGTTTATCATTTCAACCAGCCTAGTTTAATTTGAAAAGAACATATATAAAACAACATTTAGATCCATGTTGCATACTGCGTTTTTTTTCGAAGGAGAATAGCCATGTTCAAAATATATCAACTTATTAGTGTGTTATTTATCCCTTTTTTTCATTTTTTCAATGTTATGTGACTTATGTTTCTTGTTATGTTCACATTTTTAGCTAATTTTTATATTGGTTTTAAACCGTTATTTTTTATTTGTTATGTTTATACTTTTACACTAGCATATAAACATATGTATTACACGGGTTTGTAATAAAATTGTATTTATTATACCTTGTATCTGTGTCATGTATTTTTTTTTGTGCAAATGTTGGCATTTTTTACATGACTTGTGAAAAAAGAGACAAATAAAGCATTTATTACATATGTATCATAGTTGTTTACACATGTAACAGATCATGTCTATTTAAAAAAAAAAAAAATTATATGTGATGATGTCAAGATTTCCTCCAGTCCAACATTATCTGGTACATTATTTACATACCCTTTAAAAGTTTATGTACCAAATTTCAAAAAGATTTTAACAATATACAAATTTTACATATGTAGCAAATATTTAAGGTTCACAAATTAAACAGGTTATTACTTTTTAAAAACTTTGTTACATATGTAAATCCTTGTTGCAGCATTCACATTTGTACTCTACTTAATAATTTTAAATGTGATTCCTCAATTAACGAAGATCATGAACCAAGTTTCTTTTTCGTATCTCCAAATATAAGTAAATACTAGATCCCAAAAGTTAGTAATGAGTTGAAGGTGCTACGTTTCAGTCTTTGGAGGATGCTTTTACCATGTATCAGAACTATGCTGAGATGTGTGGGCCTACTACTATCTACGCCTCGAGAGTATCCTTCATTATTGCGTTCCGCGCAAGCAATTGAGGTTATACGCCATTCGGCTACTGAAGATTTGCCAAATGTAGTTATGTGCTTGATGGCAATCATTATACGAGGTTTTGACTTGTCACAAATTCCCGATTCCAGCCTTCGTTACCCCCGGGAACTCGATGAGCTTTCCGAGTACTTTGGTCTACTTGGACC
Organism: Stevia rebaudiana; assembly: GCA_009936405.2. NCBI lineage: Eukaryota > Viridiplantae > Streptophyta > Magnoliopsida > Asterales > Asteraceae > Stevia > Stevia rebaudiana. The sequence goes on from WOUH02000014.1 coordinate 11,637,294, forward strand.
GTTCTCCAGAGTATCTTACTATATCACATCATGTCAATACTATGGTATCAATTTATTTCTTTGAATTATACACTTTTCTCATATAGTAATTTATTTTAATAACAGCACCTCACTAGCATGCTAGACTTTAGGCATTTGGTTATCAGGGTGTTTGGCCACCTCTGGAAGACGAAAACCCATTACCAGTAGTCGTTTACACAACAAGATTTCACACGTTGTTTTATGTACACCGACATGTGTCATTTGACATGTTGCTTACCCAGTTGTCTCTATTCCATAAGGCATACCCAAGAATTGAGACAACTGGGTAAGCAGCAAGCCAAATGGCACCAGTCAGGGTACATAAAACAGCGTGTGGAATCCTGTTGTGTAAACAACAACTAGTAACGTGTTTTCGTCTCCTGGATGTGGCCAGATGCCCAGATAACCAAATGTCCAAAATCTAGCATGCAAGTCAGGTGATGTTACTGAAATAAATTAAAAAATAAATTAGCCTATGAGAAAAGTGTATAATTTAAAAATTAAACAAAAAAATTGATACCGTACTATTAGCATGATGTGATATATTAGCATACTCTGGAGAGAAAGGTCCACGTAGACCAAAGTACTCGAAAAACTCATCTAGTTCCCAGGGTAACGAAGGCTGGAATCGGAAATTTGTGACGAGTTAAAACCTCATATAATGGTTGCCATCAAGCGCGGATCAACGTTTGGCAAATCTTCAGCAGCAGAATGATGGATAACCTCAATTGCTTGCGCGGAACGCAATAATGGATACTCTCAAGGCTTAGGTAGTAGGCCCGCTGGTGGTGCTGGTGTTAATGGTGTCGGTATACCATGTACAGATAAAATAGGTAGTCTTGCTCAAAGGATTAGGTATTGGTCAAAAATAGCACCCACGTCTATGATATTAAGTGCTTGAGGAACCTATTGATTGTTAACATTGACCCCCAAACCTACATTTGCAATACCCCCACAGAGTTGATGATTCAATAGATGGTTGATCACAAGAAAAAGTTGAACAGGAATCAAGTTAAGTTTACCAGCAATAGCAAGAACTTGAACACCTTGTTCACCACCAAAGGTTGCACAAGATTGTGATCACCGATCCCTTCCAAAGGCTGACCTTGGATAACTTCACCCATGTTGTTAGGTGGAACTTCTTCATTTGGATCCATCTTGTTAACACTAAAGCAAAAATAGCATAAACAGCAAGCATTACTGTCATAGTCTAAAGATAACACATAAATAATATTTAAACCAACAAACACTGTTTCATCATAATTCAGATCAATGTTGTTTAAACTAACTAAGCAAAAAACAACTTACAAGCAAGCATAACGTTTTAAATAAACCAACAATATAATTTCTCATCATTGAAATCAATCTTGTTTCATTGTAAGATCAATGATGTATAAACTAAGCAAAAACAGTTTACAAGCAAGCATTACTAAGAGTTTTTAAAAAAATACTAAAGATTAAGACACAATAAAGATATTACATATTTAAATTTCCTAATTTCTCTAGGTTTAAGAGTGATACAGCTAATTTCCAGCCTTAAGTTATGATCAAATCAAATGATATC
>WOUH02000014.1:11638978-11653059 GCA_009936405.2 Stevia rebaudiana
TTTGTATTATGTGAACAATATACTTGAAAGCTGTATTTTGTAATGACATTTTAATATTGATGTTAATCTATGAAATTATAATAGTTGATCATGAGCTTATGAACAGTCTGTACACACGCGTCCCCGTCGCGCCCCGACGTTAATTCCGCCTCCGGCCGAGGTGTGACATTTGGTGTCTTCCCTAGTTCCAGCACTCGAGTACATAGTAGAACTAGCGCGTTTGGATGGACGAGTTTGATGAATAATCATCTCAACGGTCTGAGTACCAAAGCTCATAAGCGATATGACGGGAGACTGATTGATAGCAAGAATCGCCTTTGGATCCACTCGGGTTTCGCTCAAAGCAATGTTGTTGTGTTGACGTTTAGTCGTGCGAGTAGTCCCACATGATCAGCGATGAGAGGACATTTATAAGAATGGACGCTAGTTTTGGTAAAAAGCCTTTGGTTTTGGTTCAAAGCCTCCAATTTCTAGTTCAAAGACTCCGATTCTGGTTTAGAGCCTCTTATTTCTAGCTCAAATCCAAACTTTGTGATGGTGATGGTCGAAGTATAGATGCGAGAATCAGATAAAAAACAATAATGATGTCTAGTTAAATCTTATCTATTATACCCAATCCTCACATATCTTAATTATTAAGGTTTAAGCTTTATACAGAAAAGAGCATTTGCTCTGATACCATAACTATAACACCCCACCTGATATGGGTTTGACATGTCACTATGTACATTGGCATTCAAAAATAGAAAAACATAGTTTCTTACAGATTATTAAGAGAACACTAAACCAACATAAATATTTATTTAGATTAATCATATAGCATTATCCTTCTCTCTTTATCCCAACTCAAGGTAATAAGTGAACTTGTGGTAAACACAACGGAATTAGCCGAATGCCCAGTACATAACAATAGGCTCTGATAAACAACGAAACAAAAATACGCGATGAAAATACTAACTTAGTGAGACGAGATCTATGTGTTGAAGATATTCAAGATCACCATCTCTAAATTTATATGGTTTTTTTGTTCTTTACTCTCTTCACTAAATATGTATTTTCAGTGTGACCTATGTCTTCACCATCAAAGAACATGTCTCATGTCTTACACTTTAATTATTTCATTAGTTTGTTATTGTGTCCAATGTTCTGATTGTTTGGATAAAAAAAGCATGGAGCTTCAAAGAAATCCAAATGCCTATCTGTTATCGTGTCTAATGTTTTGATTGTTCTGTTATACCAGGGCGGGTTATGAGAAACCTAAAAAATTATAGGTCCCGGGGCGAGAGGAAAAAAATAACTCAATAAATTATTTACCAAAGAAGATGACCTTGATTGCCAATGATTAATAATGCTTATGTAAATATCTTTTGTGATATATCATACAATATAACTAAATAAGCAACCATTGCCCACTAAAGTTATTAAACTAAAGATTAATTGAGTTTAAAATATTTTATGAGTACCAAATTAGTGAGTTTATTACACTTATTTTAAAATTTGTAACTAAGCTTATGTTTTAACAATATAAACTAAATTTTTTTTTTTTTTACATAAACTTTTTACCATACAAAAAATATATAAATTTTTAAAAGAGTTATGGGCCCCTGTATGTTTGGGCCATGATACCTCGGCTTGCAACACCCACCGTACGCAAAACCGCCCTCAAAACCCTATACTCGTTAATTTTCCGATTATCCGGTGAATCGACGACGACGATGGACGCTGGTAAGTTAGAGCAATTTAAGGTTTTTATCAACCGCTGCAAGTCCGATCCCTCCATTCTCAATGGTCCTTCGCTTTCCTTCTTCCGCGATTACCTGGAAAGGTAAATACATTTGCACAATATGATCAGTTTTATTTTCGATTTCCGTGTGTTGTTTTGTAATTTTTCGGTAATATGTGTTGATTTTGATTTCAGTATCGTAGCTAAAATTCTGGCGTCTTTCAAGAGTGAATTGCAATCGGTAAACCCTTCTTACCAAATTGATGATTTTTTGAAGTTGTTGACGAGAAAGATTAGTGATTTGGTATTTATTCAAGGGTATTGGTGGTTTATGTTTGACGTTGCAGAAGCCATATGTTGTGAAAAAGACTGATGAACTATATGAGATAGAATCATAGTGATTATTAAATAAATAAGTGACTGTTATTAATTGATTGGTTTGACCTTGCAGAAGCCATATGTTGTAGAAGAGAATGATGAAGAAGAAGAGGATGAATTTGACATTGAATTTGAAGATGAAACTGTGGAGCCTGATAATGATCCTCCGCAAAAGGTTTCGTCTTTTTTACACTTGATAATGATTTTTATTTTTTTCTCATGACATTAAATTATTATAATTCTAGTTTAATTGTAGATGGGAGATTCTTCAGTGGAAGTCTCTGTCGAAAACCGTGATGCTTCTCACGAGGCAAAAGCAAAGGGCATCAAAGCAATTTCTGATGGTTCTTGACTTATTTTTTCTCCCTATTTTATTTTTTATAAGCTGATACTGTTTTTATTATTATTATTATTATTATTATTATTATTATTGGTGATTAATAATTTCAGGGGCTGTTAAAATACATATAGTTTTTTTCGTACATAACGTAGGACGCAATTTCATCCGTTGGATCGTTTTAATGGAGGGTCATGATTCACACGGTGGCAAAACTGTAATATTCATGATTTAAACAAATGCAAACAACGCACGAAAATAAGAAAAATGGCAGAAGCGTCATTAACATAATTACGGACTGGGGCTATAAATCATGGACCGCTTTGTGTAAAAAATACGGACCACCAAAATATACACATAAATTACGGACCAAAGTGAATAATCATACACCACGACCAAAATACACACATAAAAAACGGACCAAGCGTATAATCACGGACCACGAGTACAATCACGGAACACGACCAAAATACCCACATAAAAAACGTACCAAGTGAATAATCAAGCACCACGAAATCACGGACCATGAATTTTTTTAATTGAGAAAACCATATCAATACTATACTCGAATTAAAGATATGAAAATTTCTATTTAATTGTGTAATTTTTTTAAAAAGTTATTCGATTTACAAAAAAAGGTAAAAGCTTGTTTAATTATGGTTTCTTCTTGAAAACGTGTTTTTACGTCTATACCCCTTGCCCTTTGAACACGTGGCGTGTTCTGATTGCATCTTACGATTTGCAAAAAAAAATCATATATGTTAATATGTATTAGATCTGCCTCTAGTAATTTCAATGCTGGATAATGGTCTTGCTTGTTTTGATGAACACTTGAACAGGCAAGCTAGAGGAAGCAATTGAGCATCTCACAAAGGCGATATTGCTTAACCCAACTTCTGCTAACATGTATGCAACTAGAGGTAAATTTGAGCTTTGTTTTTGACAAATATTTATACATTTTTATTCCCAAATTATTATTTTTTTTGGTTACCATGTAGCTTCTGTATATATCAAAATGAAGAAACCAAATGCCGCCATTCGGGATGCTGATGCTGCTTTAAAGGTACTATCCATTTTTCATAACAATGCCTTTTTTTTTTGTGATCAAATATTTGTACCTTTATGTGTCCATATTGATGAATTGCACATGTATCATACGCAATTATTGCACATCGTTTTTTGTCTTGAATTAACCATTTTAATTTTACTTAAGAGAAAAGCTGAGCTTATGAATTTATGTCTTTATAATAATTAATAAGTAATAACTGACCAACCAACGATCATCTCCAGATAAATCCAGATTCCGCTAAAGGCTATAAATCACGTGGAATTGCTCGGTCAATGGGAAGAAGCTGCAAAGGATTTTCATGTTGCATTAAATATTAAGAAGGTTAAACATCATACATAATCTATAAATGCTTGCTTGCTTGTCGTTTTTTTACTCTAATATTGTGATATCATAACATTTTTAATGTTGATCTCAATCGTCAAATTTATACTCACATTTTTTATCGATTACAGGAAATCTACTTTTTAACTGATTTATCTTTTTATTTATTTATTTAATTTTTAATTCTGAATGCGATTAGGTTAAACCAAATGCACACAAAACTGTGAAACATCGTAGGAAATATGATAAACTCAGGAAAGAGAGAGACGACATGAAAACAGAACGTGACCGGGCTGAAGTAAAGGCAAATTTAATTATTTTTAAAAATATTTCATTATACTTTTTTGTTACTTTGAATCTGATGATATGTTAAATTATGCATAGAAGGGTAAAAAGGAAGAAAATGCATCTTCAAGTGGCGGTAGCGTCCCTCACTGGTCGTCAGGTGTCGTTTGGTACTCTAAAGTCTTAAATGTGAGTATTTCTCTGAATTTATACCAAGTTTATCGGTACTTTAATCATGTGGATATTTCATGTCATGAATTTCATTTAAAAGTGACAATATAAAAGTTTCAATTCTGTAACTTGGGTCTAAATTCGTTTTAATTTAATACTCAAGTCAAAAATCTTTAATTTCAGCTAGTTCATTAAGTAACATGTGCTTTGCACATGTATGGGTTTTGGGGGGCAATTTAGTAATTTTTTTAGTATTTGGGACAGTTTAGTATTTTTCTGAAGTAACACGTGATTATCGGCAGATAAGTACAGGTAAATCACGTGGAGCAGCTGGCGGTAGCTTCCCTTGCTGTTTGCCAGGTGGCGTTAGTTACGGTAAAACCATGAATGTGAGTATTTCTTTGAATTTATACCAAGTTTGTAGGTACTTACTTAATCATGTAGATATGCTCATATTATGAGTTTTATTTAAAAGTAACAATACAAGAGTTTCAATTCTGTAACTTGGGTCTAAATTAGTTTAATTTAATTGTTAAGTACAAAATATTTAATTTCAGCTAGCTCAAGTATTAAGTAACACGTGCTTTGCACATATATGGGTTTTGGGGCAATTTAGTATTTTTCTTAATATTTGGGGCAGTTTAGTAAATTTCTTAATATTTGGGGCAGTTTAGTAATTTTTTTAATATTTTGGGGCAGTTTAGTATTTTTTTTATTAGGTTGTTTCGCCACAGAATCCTCAAGTATTGGCAGACCCTGAAGTAGTGGCTGATATGCAAGCTGGTATTCTTTTCTTGACTTCGCTTCATGTTATTTTATTATTTGCAGACTCTAGACACTTTAAGAATAATTGTATAATTACATTACATGCCAATTGATATTCTTCAATCCAGAATCAGTTTATCAATTTATGAGTTATATGCAGTTATGGTTGGTGAAAAAAAATAATGATTTATTGTGTGGTCAGGAATGGATGAATGATATTGACTTTTTTCACCTTATCGTATATTTAAGGTTTTTCTTGATTCTTGAATGAATCAAAACATGGAAGAATAGTGTTTTTGACTGTCCCGTGGCCACCCTTTTGTTTTTTTTAATATATATATAAAATACTATGTTAGAATCCCATGTATTACAAAGATTTTTAAAATATAATGTTACATGCGTTGCAAAAGAAAGTTACCTTTTTAAAAGGTAACCAAGTATCCAATTATATTATATTAATTTTTGTTAAATTGGTCATAAAAGTTTTTACTATCATTATTCTTTCTTTTTTAATATTTTAATGAAAATAGTTTAAGCTTTATGATATTTAGATAAGTAAATAAAGAATTTTTATTAAAAATAAGTTTATCTAGAATCATAATAATTAATTCAAATCAATTTCATATTTTTAGCAAATATCAATTATCTATATCTATAATCTATAATTTAAATAATATATATCAATCATCATTAATCAAGAGAAAGACGTGGGAAAACAAAAAAATATTTAGGCTATAACAAGTGTCTCCAAGGTTATTTTACATTATATATGAAAGATAAAAGATGTTATCTCAACTTGCCTATGTTATTTGATGTTGTTTGGGTCAAGGGGTATAGATATATATTTAGTAGAATTTGTTTTCTAAAAAATATAATAAAGATAATGACAAGCAGTCGTTATCAAGTGATATGAAATGCTATACGATCGAGTAGGATGAGATGAGAAGCTATGCATCGTCGAACCAGCTAAGTCCTTTTCAATTTTCTTGTATTTTATTTATTTTGATAGCGTTCATATCTATACTGGGGAAAATGTAGATTTGAATTGTGGGGATGAAAACTATCATTTTTGTAATACGAGTCTCTTAATGTTAGTGCACTTTCTGTTGTACGTTACTGTGCGGATAATCTTAACTTTGCTTAACGGTCAATACACGAGGACTCGCAAGAACAAGATTCAAGTTGGCACCCTTCGTACGAACGTGTCACATGAAGGAGCTTCCTTTGTTCGAACATGGTGTACGAAGGGCTTCCTTCGTATAAAACCCATACGAAGATGTGGTCGGGTTGGGCTATAAATAGAAAGTCTTAGTTGACTTTAGAGTATTTGCACATTCTAATTTGTCATATTTAGAGAGAGTTTTTTTCTTTGGATTTCTAGAGAGAGAAACTAGAACTAAACGTTAGATTCATCTTGTTTATTCTAGATCTTCATTGTAATCATCATCCATGATGAATCTAATCCTAAAACGTTTAAATTACACGTTGCAACTAATCGTTTCAATTTCTGTTTGAAAACGAGTTTTGAGTAGAAGTTAAGAGTCGATTCATCAAATCATTGGTCGAATCTCCTAATAGTTTATATTTGTAACATTTGCATAGTAAAAATTGCACTTAAAACCGGATAAACCTAAATTTTTCTGTAATATCCTTGTTTTAGTGTGGTACATTATAAATGAAAAATGATGGTTAAAACTCGGTTTTTGGTTATAAATGAATTTGTTTTTTAACTTGAACATTTGTTTAGTGATATGTCAGTAGATCGAGTCAGTAGTCAGTTTTTCTTTTGATTGAATTAATACACCTAAATTTCATGATATTTGTGGGTTTAACCATGTGTGGCAGTGATTTTAGATTTGTCTATTAGAGTAACGGAGCCACAACAATCTTAGGATCTAAGGTAGTTAATCTTTGATTTGTTTGGCATATACGAAACAATGGCGCCCGCTTAATACCGTCAGTCCACCTTTTTAGTTGAGCATAGCTGAAAAATGAATAGAAGGGTTGTAACATATGTGTCACACGCCAAGCTACAGTTTGGTTTAAACACCACTAAGTTAGGTTTTAAATTGAAAAAATGTGCATAAAATAAAATAATATATAAATGCAACATGCTTATATCTTCATCCGTTTCCATCTAAAAATTAATCTACTTTTACCTATTTTAGATCTTTTGAGTGTAGTGGTAGGTAGTTCAGTGATTGCTTGTGTCCTTGAAATTTTAGATAGACTTGATTCATCTATTGCTTGTGTGTGAGAAACATATCAGGATTGACCCATTAACTTTGATCTTAAATTGTCATAATATTTGGAATTGATTGTTGGTGATTGGGTTTAAGAGGACAAGTATATTAGCAATCGAGATAGATGTGTACTTAATTTAGGCTCGTTATTGCTCCTTATACACACGAACCCATATAACTCAACATAAAACCAAATAATATACAAAAACTAATAGAAACTATACTAAAATACATAAAATACAAAAGGAAAAAATATGTATTTTGCAACACATCTGCACTCAACTTATTCTTTGGGAATCTTCAGAGGAGTTGCCGAGGAGCTTGCAACAAATTTCTTTCTTTATTATTCCTCTTGAGGTGTCCCAGTAGATGGTGGACTGTAAGGAGTAGTTGTTCATCTTTTAAATATTCTTCTCAAGTCATCCTCAACGGCTTTCTTCTGCATCATAGTAGGATCGCTTTATCCATGTAATTCAATTAGATCAATCAGGAAGTCCTAGGCAAAAATATGCATTTTTTTTGTCAAAATATTCCAACTGCTCCCATGATAGCAACATTTATTAACAAAAGCTTTAAGAATCATGAAATTGAAGTTGACCAAGGAGAATGTGTGTTGGTGGACAGTGGCAATGAAGAAAGTAAGGGAAGATGGGAGGGTTGAGAGGAGTTGTTTCAATGGTAAGGATAATGTTAAGAGTATTTTGGTCATTCAAGTGACTTGGTTAGGGAAGAATAAAAGATTCAATCCACATAATACTTTTTTAACTTGTTGTAACTGTTTATGTTGATGTATGTTATTGTAATCAATTGGTCAAATAAGTAATGCATAAGTTTGTAGTGGTTCTTAGTTCTGTATTGCAATAATAACAATAAGATTTTGGCTTTGGTTTTTTCAATGTTCTTCTTTTGATACACATATTTGTTTTAACAACATATTTATTTCACCTAACCTTACACTTGCTAAGATTTGAACCATTAGCACTTTTGTGGGGGGGCAAATACCATACCAGTATAGATTTCATTTAATAGAGAGACGACTAATCTAGTTTATACTTTATGATAAATAATTTTACCGAATTTATTATGACGTCATAATGGATAAGGGCATTAAGATTGACACTTGATAGCACAATGTAATCTCCCATTGCATGCCTTTTGTATTTTGTGTTTTTAACTTTATAACTTGACCAAACACTACTTGAAATCACAATAGATACACTGTTAGTTAAAAAATTGAAAAGACCTTACTCATTCATTTGATTTATATATATATATATATACTTGATAATTTAATTGGTAACTAATGTGTCTTAAAGAAACATTTTAGTTAGAAAATCATAAATCTATATTTTAATATATTCTTACACCTATATGAATATATTTAAATAAAATAAAATAACTATATATAAAATAAAAACAAATCAAAGAACCAGACCAACGTAAATGGGAATTTTATCCTGCTATGAATCATGTTTTAAAATATATATAAATATAAATTATCCTCCATATATGTGTAAGTTAAATATATCCAAGTTGTTTGCAAAAAACACCATAATTAAGTGGATCTGTCCTTCAGGATAGAGATTAACCCCATTGATATAAAATACTTAGTGGCGGAATCACTAATTCTATCGAGATCTTAGCTTTATGGATTACATACGATCTTCATCACCCTTTATTAGGTTTCACAATAAGCTATCTAGAAGTATCAAAACTATATATATAATTTGTGAATGTTCGACGTACGTTGAATATTATTCGTTTGCAACGCACCAATGATTTCTTGACTATTGGGGAAATAAAGGGAAAAGCTTTCTAACCATGAAAACAATGATGTGAGAATCATGTGTACATTAAATGTAAAATCGAACCCGCTTCCTGCCTATAGATTCGACCCATTTTTTTTTGTTTTTTAATGTTCTTTCCGACAGGGAATACCAAGTACCAACTACCAACAAAGGCCTAAAATCACAATTTTAATATTTTTTCTATTATTATTGATTTTAATGTTATTAATTTTCGTTTAACTAGATTTACTTAAAACTAAAGAGAAATAAAAATATATATTGTCACGAGTCAAGAGATATAGAGTGCACATCTATACAAGACTATATTCTATATTCTTATACCTTTCAATTCGCCCCTAGTGACTAGTGGCATTTGGAAGCAGTGGCAACATGTGATGCTAGTAATAATCAGGCAGTCAATGATCGAGATATTGCGCGCTGATGTTACCGAATGATGACCACTAATTCACATAATTATTCGCGAAATGTTGTGTTGATTCAACGAAATGCTGTGATAGTTCCCTAGTTAAAAGGAAGCTAGCATGTTCACACAAATGTTTTTACATAGAAAATACAATCTCTTTCTTGATTCTTGAGGATCAACATTATGTCTTAATATCCGATTTTATTATTATACCACCAAATACTTTATTAATAAAAGTCCATCTAACTAACCATAGACGCACCCATCATTATTAAATCAATCGAACTAATTATATCTATTCTTTTTTTATTCGTTCTCTTCCATCCAATCTTGAATAAAGTACAAACGCTAGCCCTTAAAATTTAGATTGTGCAATCCAAATAACACACACCAACATTAAAATATACCGCGTGCACAATAAATATATCGACATCACTCCACTGATAAAATCCACGTTTGTAAGATTCGATCACTTTAATCGATCGATTTATTGATCAAATACCAGTTCGAAAGATCTTGTTTTATGACACATGATCACCTTAGTTGTTGTAATCAATGGCATCATCTGCAAGAAAAATCTTCAATAAAATTTCTGCAATTGCCACTTCATCGGCAAGAAACCATCCACCTTGCCGGAGAAGCTCCCGGAGCAATGTCAATCAAGATGAATTCCAGTGCTACAGTGTCTGTGTAGCTCGTGTTGCCATCATGGTAGCAAAAACACTCCGAAATGAACGATTAATGGATGATTTTAATGCTTGTTTTCATAGTTTTTAATTGTATTTGTTGATTCATGTAGGTAATGCTGGCATTTCTTATAGGTTTACTAACATTGCTGACGTGGCATTTCACAAAAGTTTACACAAGAACATCGTTGAATTCTTTGGCGTATGGTCTTCGATACGAGCTTTTGCAGCGACCCATATTGCGTATGTGGAAGATCTTGAACTCGACGGTTGAAATAACTACATCTCAAGTTAGGCTTTCTGAGTATGTAATCAGAAAATATAGCAAAGCTGAAAACCAAGCACAACAAGTAGAGGTTTGTGATTAAATATCATTAAAAATTTAGTGTTCTTAAGTATCAAGTAACAAGAGAGGTTAAGTACAAAAGTTTGTAATTCAGTATCATTAAAATTTCAGTTTTTTAGAATCAAGTAACAAGTAGTAGTTCAAGTAGAGTTTTGGAATCTAATATACATCAAAATTTCACTTCCTTGAGTATCAAGTGACAAGTAGAGGTTTTATGTTTTCGGTTTCTTGGGTATATATCGACGTACAAGTAGAGGTTTGTAAACTAATATCATGAATTTAATTAGTTTCTTGAGTTTCAAGCTAGTAACCTAGAAATTAAAATTTCAGATTCTTAATTGAGAGTTAAGAAACTAGTGGTTTTTAATATAATTTCGAAAAACTTTAGGGGTTGTTTAGCAAAGTTATGCTTAGCCATCAAGAAGCCTGACCGTTTAAGAAATAGGCTATTAATCTAACAGCATGTTTCAAAAAATTATTCATTAAGAGGTGTCTTTTAAATAAACCAAACACGATTCAAAGGTAGCCTCTTAATACAATCATTAAGAGGCTACCAAACAACCCTTAGTCAAACTTGTCCATTTAAATTTTAGTAAAAATTTCAGTTTCTTGAGTGTCAAGTAAACTAGCTAGATAATATAATAATTTATATTAAGTAACAAGTAAAGGTTTGTAATCTAATACTAAAAAATTTCAGTTTCTTGATGAGTGTCAAGTAATTAAACTAGAAAATAAAATGCTCATTTATCTTTAAATGATTCAGTTGTATGAAGTTATGAGAGACGTGACATGGGCTCTTTTCTCAAGTCGCAAAGCTCTAAACTCAATGTCAATCAAGTACCGAAACGGGTTCGTTCAAGCATTTCATCGCGATCTACGAGACAAAAACACATACTACATATACTCTGATTTAGTCAACTACACAATAATTGATCAACCTTACAACAATATCAACAAATCATCACCTCATCAAGAATGGAACGATCAGATGATACACGGTAACATATCAGCAATTTGGTACCGTGAACCGTTAGATCCCGAAACAGGTATAAAAACCGGCAAACAAACCGAAATCTCACCCGATGAGTTGATAAACATCGCAGGAATATCTCAAGTTCCTGATGGTGCGGCTTCTTGGCACGTGTCTGTGAGTAAATTTACCAATTCGCCCTTGTTGTCGGCAGCTTTACCGGTCTGGGACGAGGACCGGGGAAGCATAGTGGCGGTTGTTGGAGTTACAACCGCCTTGTATAGTGTCGGTCAGTTGATGAAAGAATTGGTGGAGATTCATGGTGGACATATTTATTTGACATCTCAAGAAGGGTGGTTACTTGCAACTTCTTCCGGTACGCCTTTGTTGAGAAATTTGTCGGGTGGGTTTCGGCTAACCATGGCTAAAGATGCTCAAGATGATATCATACGGTCTGCAGCCAAGTGGTTGAACCAAACTTACGGTCACAAGCCGCCACGGAACCATGTGGTTCACTCTGGTACCGCCACCCTCGGCCACCAGCAGTATTACATAGATTCATTTTTCTTGAACTTAACAAGACTCCCTATGGTAAGATATAAACTATTATTACAATAATATTGTTTTGTAATCGTAACTAAGGCAGTATTATGTACTAGACATATGCCCGTGTGACGTAACGGGAAACACAAACACTGATAGTCACCTAACATGTTAATATTTTATAAATTTAAAAAATATATACCAAAATCATACTCAAATTAAAAAAATGCTAGTTTTTAAACATAGTTATTTGAAAAAAATATTAAAGTATAAAAAAGTTATGACCGTTTTAAAATCATAAGAGAATTTGGTTTAGTAGTTATGTTTTAAAAATTTTACTCTATGTATTTTAAAAGTTTTAGTTACTTAAATTCTTAAAACTATGTAAATTTACATTTTTGACAAAACATGTATTATATTACAATATAATAAAGATGGACAGAAATTGTTTACTGGTTAACTCAATTTGTTCAAACTGTCGGGATAGGGGTAAGGTTTGTCTTCATCCCATCCTCACCAGACTCTACTGTTTAGTGGGATTATATTGGCTACGTTTGTTTGTTTCAATTTGTTCAAACATACTAAAAAGAGACTATACAGGTGGGAGTTTTATGTATTCCAAGAAAGAACATAATGGGGAAGGTGGATGCAAGGGAAATTAAGACATTGATTATACTAATATCTGCATCTGTATGCATATTAGTTGTGGGTTGCATTTCTATTTTCGTATTAACAAATGGAGTATCAAAAGAAATGAAATTAAGAGCCGAATTAATTAGCGAATTTGATGCTCGAAGGAAAGCGGAAGCATCAAGCAATTTCAAAACTCAGTTTTTAGCCAACATGAGGTAATTAGTTAGTTAGTATAGTATTAAGCTACTAATTACTTCAAAAAAAAAAAAAATAATATTATAAATGAAATTTGAATACTTTTGTTTGAAACAGTCATGAACTGAGGACACCAATGGCGGCTGTCATAGGATTGCTTGATATTCTTTTATGTGATGATTCTACAACAAACGAACAATATGCAACAATTTCTCAAATTCGTAGATGCTCAACAGCTCTCTTAAGGCTTTTAAACAATATTTTGGATATTAGTAAGGTAAAAATATCAAACTAATTTCACGCTTTTTAAGCTATATAACTTAAATAAAGAATTTAAATTATAATATTAATTACAGGTTGAATCTGGAAAACTGGTGCTAGAAGAAGCTGAGTATGATTTGGGGAGAGAACTTGAAGGACTTGTGGATATGTTTTCTGTGCAATGCAAGAATCGTAATGTGGAAGCTATTATAGATCTTTCTGGTACTAATCTAAGGGAAAATTATTGAAATAGACATTTTGACTCACTTTTTCACCAAAATAGACATGTCTTTTCAGCCTACGAATTTATGGTACAATCAGAAGTTGCCACTTGCCACGTACCCCTTCGTAGGATAAGCCGAAGGCTCTTAGCCGACGGTTTTTGTAGGCTGAAAACCAGATTGACTACATGGTCACACACTGGTTACACATGCTTATCAATACGTGTCTTTTTTCGTAGGCTTAAAGCATTCGTTTAGCCGACGGTTTAAAGCGTAGGCTAATCACCTGATTCACAGGCTTAGCCTACACTTTCCAGCCGTACGTATGGCTAGGCTCAGAGCCAAATAGATGTGGACAACTGGAGAGTATAGGCTAAGCCTGTGAATCGGGTGATTTAGCCTACGCTTTAAACCGTCGGCTAAACGAAGACTTTAAATCTACGAAAAAAAGACATGTGTATGTTCCTTATTGGTAAGCATGTGGGACCAGTGTGAGACCAAGTAGTCAGATTTGTTTTCAGCCTACAAAAACCGTCGGCTAAGAGGCGCCCGGCTTAGCCTACGAAGGGGGTACGTGGCAACTTCTAAGACCATCCGTAGTGGGGAAGGTTGGGGGCGTGGAAGGGGTGGTCAACACCAGCCAACGCCGGAGAACACCAAAACGGGGGTGGCGTAGAGGGGCGTGGAGACCCATTTCTCGAGAGACTGCAAAGCTCCAAGAAA
>WOUH02000014.1:11657752-11676223 GCA_009936405.2 Stevia rebaudiana
TGAGTTTATAATATTTACTGAATTTAACTGATCAGTTTTTTCGTATTTTCCCTTATTTATGCATGTTAGTATTAAACTATTAGTATTTTTTTTTTTTTTTTTTTTTTTTTTCTGAAATGGGTTATTTTAAGATGTGTTGATGGTTTTTGGTAAAATATGGAGATCGTTGATTTATAGAAGCTCCGTAAATGGCATTTACGGAGCAAGCCTATGTGGCGATTCTTGGTCAAAGATCACGTGAGACTCTAATGTAAAATCAAGTTCTGTAAATGTGATTTACGAAGCGTGCTGATGAGTCACAACCTGGTACAAGTTCATGAGTTTTAAAAAAGAAAAAACCTAAACTTCCTAAATGGGCTTTATGGGGAGCTCCTACAAATTAAACAATCTTCAAATTCTACCAAAAAAACCAGTAACATACATTAAAATAATCAATTTAAAACAAAAAATCATTAACATCTCAAACATATTTTCTTAGTAGAATATAATATCCTGTAATATATGTATCTTTGCAAGAGTCAAACCTTGCGATATAAAAAAACTAGCTTAAAACCCGCGTATTACACGTGGTTACATAATCAACATTTAAAAGTTTATCATTGGATTATTACATATATATATATATATTAAGTTACTATGTCATCAAATATTTAACAGAAGACTGTTAAAACTTGAAACGTTAGAGACTTTGTTAAGACCTGAAACGTTAAAAATTTATAACCTGGAACGTTATGGACGAAAACTGTTAAGAATCAAAATGTTAGGTTTGAAAATTTTTGAGACTTAAAACGCTAGACAGGAAAATTGCTAGGACTTGAAAAGTTTGGATGATACCAAATTTAAAATTTTGAAATTTAAATGTATTTTATAATTTAAGATAAGATAAAAAAGTATAAAATAATTCAAAATATTAATATAATTAATTTAAATAATAAAAAAAATCTTGAAAAACTAAGAAAATGACATATGTCATTTTTTGGAATGCTTTATTATTAGAGGTAGAAGATAACCATAAAAAATAGTAATATTTATTGCAATCAAATTACTAAATGTGATGACATATATTCATCGAGTTTTTAGCAAAAGTTCTAAATTCATTAATTTGACCACGAAAAGAATTTAGTTCGAAAGGTACCTGCGAAATAATCCGGTGCCGGAAAACTTCCGGGGAGCCAAGTGCATGACCGTTGGATGTATGTAAATTCACATGCATGTGACCCTCCTGTTTCTCTTCATCACCGGCAACATCCTCCGGCGCCGCCTTATTATCACATTGCGAACTATTAAACACACTTGTAACCACCGTTTCCACCATCATCACCGCCACCGCAGCCACCATTGCAACAAAATTTGCCATCGGAAAATCACCCCAAGGGGTGTCACCGAGACAAGGATTCTCTAAGCTCTCGTTTGCATCAGGAAACACATGAACAAAACCGGTTGCTAGAATGACACCGGAGGCGAAGAATTTAACCACCAAGAAGACGGTGCTATCGGGTTGAAAAGATTTAAACATCTTTCCGAACTGAGGTATACAAACACCGATGGCACCTGCAACAAGAATGGCAGCAATGGCGATCAGTTTGAATCTGAGAGCATTGTTCTTGTTATTGTCGTCCATGTTTCCTGATTCTTCGCATGTACATTCTGCAGATATGTACACTGGGAAGATGAAAAGAAGTAAAAGACACTTATAATTCATGGTTATTTGCAGAAGAGGAAGAGATTTTTGAAGGGATCAATGGTGTCGTATGGGGTGGTGGAAGACGGAGACATATATGTAGCACTTAGTTGACGAGAAAAGTGATAACAATTAATGTTATTGTTATGATATGTCGACATTATGATATATATCTGAGTTCCGAAATTTTAGATAATGAATTTCAGCCTGCAAACATAATTAGTAATTACTAAACTTCACCTCTCTTCCAATTTCAAATATTAATTTTTTTTAATTGAAGTAAGTTAATGAAAAAGGTACATGTCTAAGAGCCCACATTAGAGTCTTTAAAAATTATATGAGTGAATTTTTTATATTATAGAGATCGGTTGAAAGTGGTTGTGAGTAGAGAGATATGGGAAAACTAATGAAACCAGTAAATATAGAGAATCATTTTTCATTAAAGTAAATTGGAGAGAGAAAAAAAAACAATGATAAAGGTACAAAAACTATTATTTAATTAAATAGGAGAGAGAGAAAAGTAACAATAAATGTAAAAAATATTATTATTTAATTAAATAGGAGAGAGAAAAAGTTATAATTTTTGATGTTTTTTTATAAATTATAAGAATAAAGAAGGAGATGTTAATATGAATAATCTAAGACTGTCCGTAGTGGGCGTGGAAGGAGGGGGCGACGCCGGCCAACGCCGGAGAACACCAAAACGGTGGTGGCATGGAGACCCACGGCGTGGGCTGGTCCACGGGCGTGGGGGGAGAGGGGAAGGAGGAAGAAGTGATCAAGTGGGCCCCATTTAACCCATTTAACTCATTCTCTCTCCACCACTCACCACTACACCCATTTTCCACCACCCCTTCTCTCTCGTGGCACTGACGCGTCATACTCCACCCCCAAACCACTACACATAGCCTAAATGGTGCTGACAAGAACTATGTAAAATGAAAAGACATGTCTATTTTAGTGAAAAAGTGGGCTAAAATGTCTATTTCAGTAATTTTCCCATAGTATCATTAAATTTAATCCTAAAAGAGAATATGTAAAAGGTGAGTTTATCAAACCAATGTTTGATAATATGTTTTGTTGTTTGTTTGATGTTATACCAGATGATATGCCAAAAGTAGTTCGTGGAGACTCCGGTAGAGTGGTACAAATATTTGCAAATTTAATTAGCAACTCAATCAAGTTCACAACATGTAAGCTTGAAGTTGCAGTATTATTAATTACTAATTACTTAGTACCTGTAACATGAAGATCAATAAGCTTGTGCTAATTAATATTTGCAAATGAATTGCAGCAGGATACATTATTCTGAGAGGATGGTGTGAGAATCTGAATTCTTTTAGTAATAATGAGAACTTCTTTGTCGATCAAAAAGCTTTATGGTCTGCATACCGAAAAAAGATCAAACGTAAGGGATTTGATAAGAACAAAACATCCAAGAATGATAATATAATGATTCTTTATTTTGAAGTTGAAGATACTGGTTGTGGTATGTATTTTAATTAATTCTTACTTATTGAAATGTATATCTGATTATGGATCCTTTAGGTTAATTAAAGTTTCCTTGTGATGTATATAAATTATTAAATTGTAAAGTAACCTTAATTAAAAATGCAATTCAGTCTTATATAATGTTATATCTTTTGTTCTCATTTATGTTTATTTTAATATAGGTATTGATCCAAGCAAATGGGAATCAGTATTTGAAAGTTTTGAACAAGCAGACCCCTCAACAACTAGACTGTAAGCAACTAATTAAATTAATTAACCAACCTTTAATAAACGAAAACGACATTCAATTGACTGATAGTTTAATTATTGATTTATTTCAGGCATGGTGGAACAGGTCTTGGGTTATGCATTGTTAGAACCTTGGTGAGAAATATGATCATTCTAATTAATTAACGCGCAGGGAATTATTTTTGTTTTGTTTTGGGTTTAAGGTTTGTATATATGTCACAAATTAAAGAGATTGAATTTTATAAACAGGTTAACAAAATGGGTGGAGAAATAAGAGTTGTCAAGAAAAATGGATCAGGGACTCTAATGCAACTTTATCTTCTACTTAACACACCTGCAGATATACCAAGAGAAAACTACCAACTTAAATTTGCAGAACATAATTTGAAGGTGAACAACTTAGTTATCTTGATATTTTTGTGAAAAAACATGTTTAAAATGAAACGGTTCGGAGATTACACTATTAGGTTGAAATTTATAAAATCCATTAACATTACTATTGAATTTAGAAAAAAACAATACCGAAAATGTCCTTCACGTTTTTATGAAGTTGTAGGTTTTCCTTTATCTACTTAAAATCACTTTAAATATCATATTACGTCCTTTACACTAACTGCCTTTAAACATCTCGGTTGGTACATTGAAAATGACAGATCTACCCTTACTCATATAGGACGAAATCTTTAATTTTCATACTTTGTTTTCTATTTCTTTTCTCCTGAGTTATTTTATTCTTTTATGTTCTCTTCTATTGTTTTCTTTCATTTACATTTATTTTTTAGTTGACCAAAATCTATAATTTTTTTAAAAGACGAAATTTGTAATTTTCATACTTGAGCTTTGAAGAAGATAACATCTAACTGAAACTAAAATACAGGTAGTGCTTGCACTTAATGGAAGAATGAGTAAATCAATTCTTTCGCGTTGGCTACTTAAACTTAAAGTACCCATATGGGAAGCAAACGAGTGGAATGAACTGACACGCGTTCTTCAGGATCTCTTTCAACCGACAAGTTATGGACAAAACTTGACATACGCCCATTCAGAAGTCGAATCATTAAGCAAAGAAGGGGTAGAAATGTCAACTTTCATCATAGTAATTGATATTGGAATGCTTAACATAACCACAGACATATGGAAAGAACAATTGAATTTCCTAGATGAATTCAACACTAGTGCAAAGTTTGCATGGATATTAAACCATGATACTTCTAATACCATCAAAATTGAGCTTCGAAGACGAGGACATTTGTCAATGGTAAATGGACCATTATATAAAACAAAACTGATTCAAATAATTGAAACTTTTGTAGAAGAAAGCAGTATTGATCATCCAAAAAAGAATATTATGTGGACTGATGCACACACAAAAGATTCAAATGATTCTGAAATTACTGAAACGAATTCAACCGGTAGTTCACAGGTTGAAGAAACTAATCAAGAAAACTTCACGGTTTATGGGGTGGTTAACAATTGCTTCACTGACTTAACTGATAACTCAAACATTGAGCAAGATATTCATCAAGAACCGAAAGTCAGTCATGGTCAAAGAGATCTTGAAGGGTTACACATATTGTTAGCTGAAGATAATCCTATATTGCAAAGAGTTGCAACTATAATGCTTGAGCAAACAGGTGCAACGGTTGTGGTTGTTAGAGACGGTGTGCAGGCGGTTGAAGTTCTTAATGATAAAAAAGAAGTAGAATATGACTTGATACTCATGGACTGTCAGGTATATCTCTAATAAATAAGTAACTGAGATGTAGTCAGATGTCATAGTTTGAGCTAGCTTCCCAAGATTCTTTTTACCCCATTTAATTTCATGTTCATTATTGTTGCTTTGTTACTTACGTAAAGAATCGTTTTATAGATAATAATTTTTTATTACCCAATTATTTATTTTTTCTTTATTTAGCCAGTGTAATACACATGTATCAAAACTAGTGTGCATATGTAGAACATTGACTTTTTTCTACCTGTTTGTCATGCCAGATGCCAAAGATGGATGGTTATGAAGCGACTAAAGCAATTCGAAAAGCAGAAATGGAATTAGAATCACATATTCCCATTGTCGCGCTAACAGCACACGCAATGTCATCAGATGAAGCCAAATGCTTAGAAGTGGGCATGGATGCATATCTAACAAAGCCTATAGATTGCAAGCTTATGGTTTCCACCATTTTGTCCCTAACTAAGTATAGGATTTAATTCGTGTGTAACCATAAGAAGCAGAAAACAATTAACATGTATTTGACGGCCAATAAGGTCAAAAGAAACTCATTTGGCTTATAGATTGTGCATCACATGCTACACAACCGTAAATTTAACATAAACATTTAAAACATATAGTTATCTGAAATCAATATAGAATTTAAGAACCAGCTCAAATAAAATAACAAAATATGTGGTTTTATCTTTACTGTAGTGTGTGGGTGAAACAAGTGTGGTCAAATCAAACGAAAAAAACATAAGGCATTGTTCACTCCCCTTTGTATAGAACTAGAAAATGATCGAATGTGAAGAACTAGTTGCTTGTCCCCTCTCTTTAAGAAAGAAACCATTGTTCAATTATGTAGGAAACTAGAGGGATTACCATTTTGCATTTTACATGTTTTGTTTAATTATGAAAATAAGTATGTGAAATTTTTGTATAGTATGAACAAGTATATAGTAACACGTAAAGAATTCAAGGAAGTAATGACAAACCAATTTTTAAAGGTTCAAGTGGGTGTTACCAAACACACTTTTTGTACTCTCTCCAATCCTACGATCAAGAGTTGGTTGGATCCGTTGCAGGTAACACGTCTTAGAAGGTACTGACCACCTTTTACAAACGTCTCACTCTTATAGAAAGTGATTGCTTTCTTCAATAATCACACAAAGTGATTAGCTTTACGCTTCCGCTCTACTTCTAAGGGTGTTAATCGAGTCGAATAACGAGTTATTCGGTTTTGAACTTTTTTTGGGTCTATCCGAAATTTGATTTTTTCCGAATCTAAATTCATACTATCCAACTCAAATCTATCCGAATAAAAGCAATTGCTTTGTACAGGATTTAAACCTGAGACCTCCCAAAAACAGAGAGTCTCAAGTACACACACCTTCCAAAATATTTTGAATTTGTTATACGTACAAAAGATAATTTGGCCCTGACGTGTACGAGTATTAAATCTAGTTTTGTACATTTCTTATTCTCGTTGGAGTTGTCTTGCAAAACAAGACAGAAGGATCCTTCACTACCCCCAGGACACTGAAAAGCGTTTAGAAAGAAATCAAATTCAAATCAGAAGTTCGAATTCAAGTACAAAACCTAGAAATCTCATTGATTTTAATCATCAATGGCGAGATACGATAGAGCTATAACGGTTTTCTCTCCGGACGGTCACCTCTTCCAAGTTGAATACGCACTTGAAGCCGTACGTAAGGGTAACGCCGCCGTCGGTGTTCGTGGCACCGATACCATCGTACTCGGCGTCGAGAAGAAGTCCACCGTCAAACTTCAAGATTCCAGGTATACTCCAGCTTCAATTTCATCTTATTTCTTCAATTGAACTGTGATTAGACCTAAAACCTAGCTGTAAAAGTCTTGTAGATTGACGATTATGTCGATCATGAATTGCAGTTTATGATATTTTGATGTATTATGTGGATTTATCTACGTTTTGTTACCATCGATCATGCATTTTAGCTAATCATGATACGAACTAGCGACTTAATTGTAATTCGCATAGTAATTGACCCGCGAATTTTGTTTCCATTGTGGTATTGGATCTGTATATCACATACTTTGTTAGAATCAAATGGAACGAAGTTAGTTGATCCTATAAGAGGCAGATGAATATGAGTCCTATGCATAAGGTGAATCATTGCTTATTGTTTACAAAAGTTTGTTCCATTTGTTCCAGATCAGTTAGGAAGATTGTAACCCTAGATGATCACATTGCATTGGCCTGTGCTGGACTTAAAGCAGATGCTCGTGTTCTCATAAACCGTGCACGGATCGAGTGCCAGAGCCATCGGTTAACCGTTGAGGATCCAGTAACCGTGGAGTATATCACACGTTACATTGCAGGTCTTCAACAAAAATACACACAAAGTGGTGGTGTTAGACCATTTGGGCTTTCAACTTTGATTGTAGGATTTGATCCTTATACAGGTGTTCCAGCATTATATCAAACAGACCCGTCGGGTACATTTTCAGCATGGAAAGCTAATGCTACTGGTAGAAACTCTAATTCCATGAGAGAATTTCTTGAAAAGAATTACAAAGAAACCTCTGGTCAAGAAACTGTTAAACTCGCCATTCGTGCTCTGCTGGAAGTAAGTTTTTCTAGACTGTTTTCCCATTTATTTTAGGGGTATTTTTCCAGAAATTTCAACCGAAACCACTAACCACTAACTATGGTTTCAACCGGTTGGCTTAGGTGGAGCTACCTGTTTTAGCAGTTTGGTTTTGACAGTTTGGTGGGTCGAACTGATTGTTTAATTCAAAATAGTTATTTTGTATTAAAAAATGAAATTGATAAAGATTGTTATTGAAATTGACAGTTTAGCAGGCCGAGTAAACCAAACCAATTGTTTAGCCTAACTTAACGGTTCCGTTTTGGTAAAAATAATTTCTTTCAAAATCATTGATCTGTTTCAAAGTTCTTAAATTGATAAAAGATTTTCACGAATATAAAAATATATACGTAAGTGCACATGCGAAAAATGAAAAGAAATAAAATGTATAAAGAAAAGACTTAATGGTAGGTTCATTTACAGCCAAAACCGAACTATGAAAGAAGCTACAAAAATCTCAAACCAGCTGAGTTGCTTCGCTTTTGGCAGTTCAGTGGGTTTCAATGGTTATCAATAACTATTGTTTATATTTTTTGACTTATTTTTCTAATTTACATTTTTGGCATATATTACTAGTAAATGATCCTATAGTACTTATCACCATCATGATCATTCATGATAGAGCAAATGAAGTTCATATTTATTTAAACATTTTTTGTTTGTTTTTTAATAATTAAAGGTTGTTGAGAGTGGTGGAAAAAACATTGAAGTTGGTGTGATGACAAAGGAGGGACTGAAGCAACTTGAGGAAGCAGAGATTGATACAATTGTTGCAGAGATTGAAGCTGAAAAAGCTGCTGCAGAAGCTGCAAAGAAACAACCTGCTAAAGAAACATAATTTGTCACCCA
Organism: Stevia rebaudiana; assembly: GCA_009936405.2. Lineage (NCBI taxonomy): Eukaryota > Viridiplantae > Streptophyta > Magnoliopsida > Asterales > Asteraceae > Stevia > Stevia rebaudiana. The sequence goes on from WOUH02000014.1 coordinate 11,666,364, forward strand.
TCAATTCCAAATAAAATTTTACTACACATTTTCAGTTATAATTGGTTTGAGACATATGGTTTGTTTATGCAATTGACTATGTTGTGTGTTATAAGTGTCATATTGATCTGAGTGGGTGGGTATAACATTGGTAAAATATGAAATTGAATGGTGATGATGTGATGCTGACATGACTAGAAAAAATGTGAGTGAAAAGTTTGGAGTGAGTATAACACATAGTCTTCTGATGTGACAGTTTACTACTATAATTTCCTGTTCTACCCAATAGTTCTTTTGTATAGTATCACGGATTACTACATGCACGTAGAAAAAAAAAATTTCTGGGTCGGGGGTTTTTATTGAGAGGAATTTCACTATCTTTGGTAGTTTACTACTACCAAGTTTCTCTTATCATGTGATGCTGCCATTAGTTTACTAGTACCCTAGTATTTTAGTAGTACCATGTTTCTCTAGCATTTTATCCAAATCACTCAATTCAATTTTTATAAGGTATACCAGTTATATATAATATTTTTATAGATGTTAAAAATTTTAAATTCACATATATAAATCTTGTTTACTAATAACTATTTTTTTTTTCAACGTACTTAAAATGGAGGTAAAATTGAAAAACAAACCACTAAATGATAAACAACAAGTTTCATAATTGTTAAAGTTAAAGTCAAATTAAGAAGAAAAAAAAATCATCATTAAATAGTCACCAAGATTCATATATGTTTGTTTGTCACTTTAATATATAAACAATAAAAATACATAAAAAAATATTTGAGAATTAGCCTGCTGGACCATTGGTCGAACCAGATTCAACCTTTATAATTAACTTACATATATAAATATTTATAACGTCATTCAATTTTTTAATCTAGTTCGACCAGAGTAATACAATTGATTTGATGTATGATTGGGTTATGTAAACATTATTAGTGAGTATTAATGCAAAGATTTTAAATGAAAAATAAACAAGTTTAGTGGGATTGATGGTAGTCATTAAGTTATTACAACTGTTAATTAATACTTAAGAAATTAATATATGAATATTTATTATTTTAAAACTGATAGGATGAATAGTCCATAAATGGTTCAAATTTCAAAACACTAATAATAAGTTAACGTTCAAACTTTATATTAGGTTTAGAATTAGTTAACGGTAAAATTTTAAATAGTGTTCAACGGTGAAAACTTAAATTTATATAAGTACACCGTATGACAAATGCTACATGCGAGATTATTATGTTAAAAACGTATTCATGTCTCAACAAAAATATTTTTGTATGTAATCTATGTTGATTGTAAATATCATTCAAGCTAATAATCTAGTTACACATACCAAAATAAAAAATGTCACTAACAAGATGAAATTCGGGCAATGTTGAGCCAAAATGTAATCAAATTGTTTTAAACTATGATTAGCAAACAATTACGGCGTAAAAGAAGGTAATCTACAAGAGGATGTGTCATCCAAGAAATAAACAAACAGGGTAAAAACGAAGTTAGACGAAAAATTAGGGGCCCAATATGTTAACTTACCATTTTCCACATCACAAACTCAACGGCTAGTTACTAAACGGTAACCCCACAACGGTCATATTATTCAAAATAAAATCACCTTGCTAAAATCCACCGTCTCACCGCTCCTCACAACCATCTCTCTCTCTCTGTAGCTTTTTCTCTCTAACCCACCGCCGTATCTAACTTTTTCCGGCCACCGTTGTAGCGGTAGTTTCACTCTGCAAATCACCAAATCCGATATTCAAATACAAATTATATAATATATAAACCCCTTTACAAAATCACGTAAATTAAGATGATGCAAGATATGTGGAATGCTCCGCCGGGTTTCAGACCCACAAAATCAGCACCGTCGTCTCCGGCGAAACCAATCGGTGGTGGGGTATTGAGAACCCGATCAGAATCGTTTAATTTAAATTCAACTCGGTCTGAATCATTAAACTCGAACTTGACTCGGTCCGAGTCTTTCCACGTGACCCACAAGGTCCCAGTTGGTGATTCTCCATATGTCAGAGCCAAAAATGTTCAGGTAAGATTATAAAGATCAGTTTTTTTTTTCATTTGGGTTTGTTGATTTATGAAGATTTTGTTGAATCGATACTGAATATTTGGTGGATTTTTTTGGATTGTTGTAGTTGGTAGAGAAAGATCCCGAGAAAGCGATACCGTTGTTTTGGGCAGCCATTAACGCAGGAGATCGAGTCGATAGTGCTTTGAAAGATATGGCGATTGTTATGAAACAACAGAATCGCGCCGAAGAAGCCATTGAAGCGATTAAATCATTGAGAAGAAGATGTTCAGATCAAGCACAGGAGTCTCTAGATAACATCCTGTTAGATCTGTACAAGGTTAGATTGAATGATCAAATTGGTTTCTGTTTCTGTTTCATATAATCAATAAATCGATTAACAAATTGATTTCAAAAATTGATTTTGATATGTGATTGCAGAGATGTGGAAGATTGGATGATCAAATTGGGTTGTTGAGGCACAAATTGTTCTTGATTCAACAGGGTATGGCTTTCAATGGAAAAAGAACAAAAACTGCAAGATCTCAAGGGAAGAAGTTTCAAGTTTCAGTCGAACAGGAAGCAACTCGACTACTGGTAAGAACAAAATCAAATTGGGGATTTAATTTAAAATTCAAATTATCAAATGCCATTATTTTGAACGTTTATTATTATTATTATTATTATTATTATTTCAGGGGAATTTGGGTTGGGCACTTATGCAACAAAACAACTACATTGAAGCTGAAGATGCATATAGACGAGCTTTAGTGATTGCACCCGACAACAACAAGATGTGCAATTTGGGTATTTGTTTGATGAAACAAGGTCGGCTCGGTGAGGCTAAAGAGACTCTAAGACTGGTCAAACCGGCTGTAGCCGACGGTCCACGCGGGGTCGACTCGCACCTCAAGGCGTATGAGCGGGCGCAACAAATGCTAACCGATCTAAAATCAGCGATGATGAACGGCGGTGGTGATCGAGTCGAACAAAGAAAACTGTTCGACGCGTTCTTGGGTTCATCCGCCATTTGGCAACCACAACCCTGCAAAGAACATTTACCTTCAAACCCGAGCAATCCAAGCAAAACACAAGACGGGTATGCTAACGAGAACGCGAATTCGAATATTATGGGGGGTGGTTTCGGAAATTCACTCAATATCGATGCGAAACCGTTCTATGTGTCGAATACGGTGAAAAGTGTGAGTGGTGGTGAGAATGTAGGAGAGGGGTTAAAGAGATCAAGATCCGGAAATGCGGGTGCTTTGGTTGTAAATAAAGATTTGGGACCCGAAACGGGAAATAAGGCGAGACGGCTATCGGGTTCACCCGAGAAAGAAGGTGATTGGAGCGCAGTTTTACCCGATAGTAAGGATTTTGAAGAGGCGATTATTGCGGCGGTTTTGGGGTCGAGTGCGGGACCGGAGAAGATGAAGTTGGGTAATGAGAAAGGAAAGATTCAAAAGAGGTTGAAGGTTTTTCAAGATATTACTCAATCAGTTGGTAGTCCAAGAGGTTGAGGGATTTGAGATTTAACTACTGACTTTGTAAGGGAGATAGACTTGTTCTCCTTAGATTTGGGTTTGGTTTGGTGGATTAGTTGATGTAGTTGTGATGTTGAGTGCACGTTCACCAACACTTTGTTTAACTTTATTCAGTTTTTTGCCTCACAAATGTAGGCTATAAGTTTAATTTAAATAAAAGAATGGGAATCTGTCGGTTGATTTTTTAATGCAAATCATCATGTGTTTATGTTTTGATTTCCTTGTGATTTCAAGTATATGATCAAGTAAGCAATTTTAACAAAATGAAAAGAATATCATGGTAGTTAAAGTGACACTCCTATGTTTTGACTTCATGTTTTGACTTTGAGTTGAAAGATTGAAAGTCTGCAAGAAAGTTGACTTTTGATAGGTATGGATTTTTGTTTGTGGAAAAAATATACATGTCATCTTAGTTTGGGGCTAAAGATGAAAAATGCTATCGAAATTATAACATTTTAATCTGTTTTTTAAGAAATAAACAAAAGTAAAGCAATTAAAAAGTATTTACAAAATTTACAATTTCTTTTGAACAACAATGAAGATTCATTATAACAGATATTATGTGTAGTATCAAGAATATTTTCTGGACTCTCAATTTAAACGTCTACTTCAAAAAAACGTTTTTAAAATATTATGTTAGTTAGTCTTCTTACGTATCAACAGTACAAGGAAAAACTGCATTCCATAGGGGCGCTCCTTATCATCACACTCCACTCAAATAGTTGAAAAAATTCGTTTTTAGACCAAGACAATTCAAAATAAATAACGTAAGGCCAAAATAGTAATTTACTATAAAATTTAAAACTTCGAAGACACAAGAAAAAAGGAGAGAGTTGATCTCCACCACGCAGGTAACGATTCAACTGCATTGTTTCGCGGCTAAATTAGGGCTAATATGTTCTACCCCTTTTCTCCTATCATCAATCATCATTCATTCTTCCAGTTTGCATTTCGTTTCTAGGGTTTCGCTCAAAAACCTCCAAAAATGTTCCTGTAATTCAACAAACAACGGTCAATTGTCGATTATTACAGCCAGGAAATCAACCTAAATCAACAAGAATCGTGATCAGGTCTTCTGGTGATCGAAGAAGATCTGAGGCTCAGTTGATTTTGAACAAACATGAGCGCTTCCAGGTTTATCAAGTGCGTCACGGTTGGTGACGGAGCTGTTGGAAAGACATGTCTCTTAATTTCCTACACCAGCAATTCCTTCCCCACGGTGATCATTTCTTTCGATCCTCAATTATTTAACATTATTATTGAAGAATGAAGAACACCTCGATTTGATTCCTGTCTAACCCCAATTTTGAATTATATTGTTAACTTCTGTCGGATTTATTGGGAGACCGAAGAAATGTCCTCAAACCGTTGAAATTATTTACACTGGTCGTTGATCATTGTATGTTGCATGTTTGAATATAGAAAAAAATGCATCACATTTGTTTCGTGTTGGATTGATGATGTGTTTGATTGGCGAGTATCAGATTTATCTGTTGATTGTCTCTCCAGTCTCCCTACATATCAGTGGTTTAAATTTGTGTAATTTGATTGTGTTCTAAACAGGATTATGTGCCAACTGTGTTTGATAATTTCAGTGCAAATGTTGTTGTCAATGGCAGCACTGTGAATTTAGGCTTGTGGGACACTGCAGGTAATCTTCTTAACTGTTTTTTAATCACTTTTGTGTTAGCAATCTTTACTGAACTTATTTTAAGTGTGTGAAATTGAGATTATGTTAAACAGGACAGGAGGATTATAACAGATTGAGACCATTGAGTTATCGCGGGGCTGATGTTTTCATTTTGGCATTTTCTCTCATTAGCAAGGCCAGCTATGAAAACATCTCCAAGAAGGTAGACCTTCAAAATTTCTTTATTAAATTGGATTTAATTTTTCCTTTTTTTTTATAAAAAAAATTTACACATTAGTTTTATAAATACAAAAAAGGTCTGCTAAATTTTCTACTACATGTTCTCAGTGGATTCCAGAATTGACGCATTATGCCCCCGGAGTCCCAATCGTCCTTGTTGGGACTAAAATCGGTTAGTTTTTATTTTATTATATTAATAACTTATATTCATAATTTGTTAAGAAGCTAAAGTACATTGTTTATTTGTTAACTTTTTAGATCTTCGGGATGATAAACAGTTCTTTGCTGACCATCCTAATGCAACTCCCATTACAACTGCTCAGGTAAATATTATTATTACTACAAAATATATACTCTATTCGTCACGTGACATAACTTATATAGTATATTACTAAAATACCCTTATTATAGGGTGAAGAACTAAGGAAGACAATTGGAGCTCCCTCATACATTGAATGTAGTGCGAAAACACAAGAGGTACATTTAAAGGTTGCAGTTTCAACCAATTTACACGCGAATGGGTTGATTTGTTTTTTTTTTCCAGGGTCAAATTGGTAAAATCCAAAAAAGTAGCTAAAATGGAAACACACTACATAAAAAGAAATAGATTATTATTGTAATCCCATTTGTTGCATTAGTTATTTATAAAGTGTCAGCACCCAAACCCATTTTGACCCGTTACCCAATCTGCACATATTATCTGTATTTTATTTTATTTTATTTAAGAGTGTTGTTATAATTCGGTTATGTTGTCAGAATGTGAAGGGAGTTTTTGATGCTGCCATTAAAGTTGTCCTGCAACCGCCAAGTTCAAAGAAAAAGAAGGGAAAAGGTCAAAAAGGTTGTTCTATTTTGTGATCAACGATGGAGAGATAGAACCTACTTGTTTTGTTTTTCCCATTTTGCCCTTTCTTGTCAACGATGTCTTTGAGGCTAACCAGTCACAAAACCGTCATTTGGCTCATTGTGTGTCTCCGCGAGTCACATTTCCTTTGTTAGGCCTTGCAGGTTCCTTGTGCCCCGGTTTTTGATGTGTTATGTGTTAGTTTTGTTTGAGATCCGCTTAGATTTGAAACACCCGTGTTGGTTTTTATAAAGATTCATTCCGTTTTATTTGTATTTGATCGTTAAATACTCATGTTGACATAATATTCGGTATTTCCAGCGCTTAGATTTTGCCCGCGCTTTCAAAAGGTTGCATTTTGTTATTGACTGCACATTTGTGGCGGCTCGGTTTTGTATATAATTCATATCGAATTGGAGGTCGAAATAAGCATATGACAAGTTCCAACAATATATTCGTAATTTTAAAAAACATTACCTTGTTGTGAAAAAACTAAAAGATAATATATTTGACCAGCAGGATTAATGGTATGCATATTCAAAATAAGCAAATCGGTTTAGGGAAAAGTTGGTGAAATTACGCACGATAAGATGGTAGATTTAGGTAAAAAAAAATACTTAGTTGTGAAAAAGCTAAAAACATATAAGATACTAGTGAGTTGATTAATATGATGCCACAACAATATCCTTGGTTTAAAAAATCGCGCCTGAGGCGACACAAGTGTTTTTTTGCCCCCAAACTATTAAAAAAAAGGTATCAGTCAGTTTTTCGGAACTGCATTCGTGTCCGCAGGTCGTGCGAGCGACGCGTTGGTTTAATCAAATCTGGATCCAAAACCCATTTTTGCACCCCCTGCGAGGGTAGGACTTTTAGTAAAACACATCATAAGAACTTGAAACCCATTATGAGGTTTATCCTTATAAACTAACTATTTTGTGTTCACCCCACCAATATGGGACAAGGTGAAACCCAAATAGAGACATATGAGACATCTCATATGTATTATATGTATTATATATAATTTTTAAGTATTTTTATATATGATCACCTCGTGTACGAAAATCGGGGCGCTTTACCGCCTCATGCCTCGGTTTTTGACCTTGTCGCCTCGCTTCGCCTCACGATTTTTTAAACCAAGCCTTAACACAAGAGATTAGACTTTGGAGTTTGGATTAGCCCAATAGGTAAGATCGTAAGACTTTCGATTAGCCCAATGAGGTTGATGCTATTTTTATTTACGTTGTATTCATGTCGTGTTTAATACTTAAAGGAGTAAATTACCAAGACGATTGGTTTGTTGTTATTTCATTCTTAGTCCTTAGTTTTATACTATCTTAAACTAGCATGACTTGTAAAACTCATTAGCGTTATCATGTTATTTTACACTTCCATTTGTACATAACCTTGAAATACAGAACAATCATCAGATATTAACGAAAATTCAATGTTTATCTTGATGAAACTCAATCTCCTCACAAACAAAGTTTTGTGCAGAGAAACTTGTCGTCCACTGGAAAAACAACCGTCTCATCCACCGGCGGTGGAATATTCAAATCAAATGGAAAAAACGTTTTCCTAAACGAGGAAGAAGCAACATCTCCGGCGTCACCTTCTTCATCAACCACAACAGATGATGAAGAATCACAGTAATCACAACAACTATTTACCATCGCCGGATGTTTCACAGGCGGCAATACAACATCCGCCGTCGTCACCAGCCGCGGCCCGCTGAACGACTCCACCGTGCTGCTTAAACTGCTACACGTCGGCCTCTGAGGTACAAGGATTTGATCCGCCGCTTGTTGATCGGAGAAATTCGTTTTCGCTTTAGCTCCCCGGAGATTCCTAGCGGCGGCGTCGTAAGCACGAGCTGCATCTTCAGCCGAATCGAAGGTACCGAGCCAAACCCTAGCTTTCTTCACCGGATCTCGAATTTCTGCAACGAATTTTCCCCATGGTCTCTTTTTCACGCCTCTGAATCTAGTTCCGGTCGCCGATCCAGATCCGATGTCCGCCGGAACTGCCGTGGCTGCTCCTGCTCTGCCACCGCGCATGACGGAACAGAATCGCCGGAAAGACAAACGAAACTAGTGTTTTGTGATGGATGAAAACTGGAGACGGAAAGTTGATGATTATAAGTGTAATCTATCCATAAAAAAATAATTGTGATGGGAAATAATCGAGACGTGTAGATACCTGAATACACTCTGTATTTCTTCAAAAATTTTGTTAACCGACGGATTTACCTTTCTTTGAACGGCGAAATGAAATTTTTTATTAAAAAATAAAATAAAATTTGACCAACAAACATTAACAAACAAACATATTACATACCCATTAAAAATCTTACTAAAACCTGAAAGACTAACAATAATGTAAAACCCAATAGATTAAAAATAGAGAAAGATACACCCATGTTGGTTACCCAAAAACACAAAATAAAGCATGCACCATAACCACCATAAAGATTCAACCCACTTCAAAATTAAGAAGCTTAAGGTCTTTATGTTTTCAGTGAGTTTCCTTGTGGAGAACCGATTCTGGTTGAATTGGACATTGTTTCGTGTAAGCCAAATACACTAACATGAGGTGAAGATGATGACTTGAATGATTTTTCCTTTGGTCTTGCTTGGATGGATCATGGATGGACCTATGTAATTCGAATAGATCCTGTATACAAAATGCATAAATGAGAGGAGTTTTACACCAATAACTAATGTAGTCCCAAACAATATTAGCAATCTTACATGAGAGAAAGAGGTGCTAACGAGGCCGGCTCAATCATTTTAGGAGCCTCAAGTGATATAAAAATTTGGGACCCTCTTCTAATAAAATGTGTTTTTTTCTTACGACTCAAACGTTTATAAATTATAACAGGGGATTTAATATTGACGTTGTTTTAGCTACTACAATCCACACAATTATAAATGTGTCAATCCCTGCAAGGCTGTAACCAAACCTCCAAAGTCCGATCAACCATGTCGCTGACTCGCTGAGCTTTCCATGGTTCCATCTGAACAACGAATTTAGAGTTTGATTAACTCGTAAATCAGTTGAATAAGCTATAATCAAACAGAAGCATAAGGATTAGAGAAGTTACCTTCTGGAAGTTGAACTGATTGAAGATGAAGGATTACGTATTTGGTGTATGGCGATGCGATCCTCTTCATTTTATGGCATATGCATCCGCATTCAAGCCACGATTGGTTTCTTTAAGCAACTTACTGTGAGTGGGGGTGGTTCCATGAAAAACACCCAATTTGAAAGCTTCTACTTATTAACTGCAAATGGTAAAATACAACTGCCAAATTTTAGAGAAGGTGGAAACGTGGTCCTGGAGGAGTGGGGAGTTACGCACAGATAGTAGGGATTGAGTAACCGTAATTGCAAAAATAAAACCGTTAAATTAAACGGCTGAGATTTAATCTAAGCGATAACCGTCAATTTTGGACGCTCGGGATTTAATCTTGGAGCGGTTATTGGGCTTTTCATGGCGGTTGACTTACCCGGAACTAAGTATATATAATTCTCATTTTGTATACTTGTTAAAATGGGTCGCACAATTTCAAGAGGAGTTCAAAAAAA
>WOUH02000014.1:11685115-11697304 GCA_009936405.2 Stevia rebaudiana
GAGGTTTTGTGCCGGCGATTTGTAAGAATCAAGGGCTTTCCTCGCTAAAAATCCTTGTGTTATCCTTGTCATATTCTCTTTACTGTTAACATATCCTTAAGGATACTTAAGGATATTAAGATATAATCACTTGTTTTAAAGGATAAAATGGTTAACTTAACTATTCGACGCATTCCATATTTTGATAAACACTTTTCCTCACTTAACTAAGTTGGAATAACTAAAATTGACGCTTGTTAATTTTTGACCAAAACAATAAATATGTTTTTACACTAATCTATTTGGCAGATTGACGGTTAAAAGAATACGAAAATTTGAAAAATCAACCAAGTTTTAGGTAAATATATTTAACAAAAATACCATCTCTAATCTTTTCTTGAAACTGTGTTGGATTATGTAAATCAACACATAAATAAATGCAAAATATATTATTCTTTGTTTCTAGTGAGCTGCAGAAATAGGTCTAGACTTATAAAACCAAAAACCAGATTAAATCAAACCAAGATACCTGATATATTTAGTCCGGTTCTCAATTCTATAGTTTTATTTAAAAACAATTAGCTAGTACGAACCAAACTATTTTTTAAAAATCTTTAGTCTGGTATGGTCATCTGTTAATAAATCTCAGACATATCAATTTAATCAACTAACAGAATAATGATTTTAAACACAAATAATATTTGACATAAGCTATTCAAGCTCCAAGATTAACAGGGCAAAAAATCAAATATACTAATTAAAAAAGTATATATATTAAGAACGCGAAAGTTGTGGCTCGATTGGTCATTCAGAAGCTCCCGCCTCGATTCGAGAAAGAAAGTTCCCAGTAGCATTTGTGTAATTGAAAAACTACACAACATACAATGCTTTCAGTTAAATAAATAAATAAAACTAAAAAGAATAATAATAAAAGAAATACGAACTATACCTCTTTAGTGATTTCCTCACATTTATGAAGTAACATTTCTTGTTTAGCTACTGCTGAATCTTTCTCAATATTAATCTTTTCAACTAAAGCAGCTCCCTTTAACAAATTCAAAATAAAAAATTAAATAAAAGATACATCAACAATATTGTAGTTGTTAAAAATACTTATCATTTTAAAAGTTAAAAAAAATGCATACCTCTGCAACAACAGCTTCAACTTCGCGTTGCCTTTGTTCCAGACCACGACTATTATATTCCACTTGTGATCTCACATTGTTTAGTTCTTTGGTAGCCTCTTCACATTTAACATCTCTTTCTTTTTCCAACTGTTTTAATAATTCCTCCAACTGTTCCGCTGAAAAAAAATAAATAAATAAAAAATAAAAAACAAAAAATAAATAAATAAAAAATTGAATTAAAAATTTAGAACTTTTGGGTGGTTTATGAAATTTGGTTAACAAGAAGCACCTCTGCCTTCATGTTCAAATAATTTAGTTTCAAGTGATTTATCCAACAACTCATCATCACTGTAATTAGCTTTCAGAATCTTCACATCTTTCTCAGGCTGTTTGGCTGAATTCACCTGTTCAACAACCAGCATAAAATAACATTTTGAAAAACATGTGGAGTTCACTCAAAAGTCAAAACACTTGTTTAAAATTTGTTACAAGTAATTTAACGAATTTGAATATCATTACGGTATTGATCTAAATCTTGCAAAAAGATTAATTCAGAGGTCGTGCGCATTTGAACTAACGTAACATAAAAAAGCACAAATACAGGCTTTTTTATAAAAAGCACGCCTCAGATTTGCGGCTTATTTCATTTGTTTTCCTAAAAAACGCGCCATCACTCACTTTATGTCGTGTGAAATGCAAGATCACTCGCTGCGCGCTTTTTTAAACTAAAGAGAAAGCACGGTCCAAGTTGGCTCATTTGTAAACAAACGGGTCAAAATTACCTCTAACCAAAACTTAGTAAGTTAATAGCTTATATATCATGATATAGTTGCAATGAAACATAACCTGTTCTTGTAATGCCTGCATTAGCTTCAAATGTTTGTTCATTTTCTTGCCAGTCTGAGTTTTTGACCTTGTCGCCTCGCTTCGCCTCACGATTTTTTAAACCAAGACAATATCTAACTACCATTTCATAAAATGTCAGATGACAACACCTTTTACATCCGTAGAATTTTAATTAAATTAAATAATAACTTCTTTTAAATACCTTAATTTTGTTTTTTGTATATTTTTTTTTCTCAAACGACGTTTATTCTTCCTAAATCTAAGGAATTTTAATTAAATTTAATAATATCTTACTTTATAATACTTTAAATTTAGGTTTTTGTCTTTTTCTTTTCAAAAAAATGTTTATTGTCCTGTGGTTTAGGATCTTAATTGAATTATATAATTTCTAATTTTAAAATACTTTTTTGTATTTAAAAAGGCGTTTTTATCTTATGGACTTAAATTTCTTAAAATACTTTAAAATACTATGGATTTTTTATTTATAAAGTTGTTGGTTTAGGAATGTTATCTGGATTAAATAATTTATTATTTTTAAAATACTTTTAAATTTAGGATTTTGTATTTAAAAAAAATGCTTTTTATTAATATATTGAATCTCCAATCTCGAAATCATGATTACTTTGCTCATATTTATTATTTAAGGTATCAATTGAATTCAGTTGTTTGAACTTTAAATAGTTATTTGATTGAATCCAATTGCTTTAACTTTATATTGGTGTACAAAAAATGTTCACAAATTTATGTAGAATTATAAAAATTATATAAATTTGTGTATAATTATAAAATTACATAAGTTATAATCTAATATACGGGTTTATAAGTTAGTTATTATATGAATAGTGTTGAACATCATTATTAAAAAAAAAGTTGCAAGAGAAACAAAAAAATTAAGAAAAGAAACTATAATAGTATCGGAAATTGAAAAAACCTACAATTGGCGCGGCATCACCTTGGATTGCAAGTTTCAAAGTTCAAACACAACACCAAGTAGTGTGTACCTCTGATTCAAAGTACCTTTTTTACGATATTTGGTTGAATGGAACTTCCTCACATTGAACATCTAACAATGCATCGTCGCTCACAAACTCAATATCATCTCTTCTTGAACGTTTTCCCCAAAACCCCATTCATCTCCTTGTTCAAAAAATCCAACCAGTTCTATAACAAGAAATCGTTAATACCTTCATACTTCACTTCTTTACAGCTCAACCCACCTGCAGCTGAATCGAATGCACCCATCAAAAAGAAAAACCGTCCAAGAAAGTGGGATAAAGAAAGGCTAAGATGGTTTTCAGGAAAACTGCGGGATTGTGCTGAAAATCGGTCTGTTGACGAGGGTAGAACGATTCATAAGCAGATTATGGAAAGCGGTATTGAATTAGATTCTCATTTGTGGGTGTCGTTGATAAATTTCTATGCAAAGTGTGGGTGCTTGAGTGTCGCGCGCCAGGTGTTTGATGAAATGCCCCAAAGAGATGTTGTGTCTTGGACAGCTCTGATTAGTGGGTTTGTAAGTGAACGATTTGGTACCGAAGGCGTTCAATTGTTTTGTGAGATGTATGAAGAAGGTATTAGTCCAAATGAGTTTACATTAGCAACTGTTTTGAAAGCTTGCTGTTTGTGTTTGAATGTAGAGTTTGGTAAACAGTTACATGGTGAGGTTGTTAAAAATGGATTCTTTTCTGATTCGCATGTTGGTTCTGCTCTTGTTGATCTTTATGCTAAATGTCGTGAGCTAGATTACGCAGAAAAGGTGTGCGTTTTCTTGCCCAAACAAAACGCGGTTTCTTGGAACTCATTGCTTAACGGGTTTGCTTTAGCGGGTGATAATCAACGAGTTTTGCGGTTGTTTTGCAGGATGAAAGAAACTGAATTGAATTTTAACAAGTATACATTATCCACTCTTCTTAAAGGGTGTGCAAGTTCAGGAAATTTAAAATCAGGACAGATTGTACACGGTATGGCTATTAAAACTGGTTTTGTAAATGAGGAATTTTTAAGTTGTAGTCTTGTTGATATGTATTCCAAATGTGGGATGACAGATGATGCAATAAAACTGTTTTGGAAGTTAAAATCTCCTGATATTGTTACATGGAGTGCTATGATATGTTGCCTTGAGCAACAAGGAAGGGTAGTAATGGCAATTGAACTATTTTCCATGATGATGTCATTAGGTTTAAAACCAAATGAGTTTACTCTTACAAGCATTATAAGTGCAGCTAAAGAATTAGGTGACCTACATTATTCTCAATGTCTACATGCATGTGTTCATAAATATGGTTTTGCTAACGAAACTTTAGTCAATAACGCGTTAATCGCAATGTACATAAAGAATGGATCTTTTAATGATGGTTATAAAATCTTTAATACAATGAGTCACCGGGATTTAGTTTCATGGAATGCTTTGTTAGCAGGATTCCATGGCAACCAAAACTTTGATGGGTTAAGAATCTTCCAGAAGATTCTAGAAAATGGTTTTAAACCTAATATGTATACTTATATCAGTAGTCTACGCGCTTGTACGAGTTCTTTAAACAGTGAAGTTGGGAAGCAATTGCATGCACAAATAATCAAAGAAAATCTTGATGGTGATTGTTATGTGGGAACCGCTTTAATTGACATGTATGTCAAGTTTAAATGTGTAAATGATGGCGAGAAAATTATTAATCGGTTGAATGAAATCGATCTTTTTACTTGGACAACGGTTATTTCTGGTTGTGCGCAAACCGATCAAGGTGAAAAATCCATTTTTTACTTCAAACAAATGCAGAAAGATGGAGTTAAACCTAACGAAATCACTCTTGCTGGCTGTTTGAGAGGTTGTTCTGCGATTACAAGTTTAAAAAATGGTAAACAATTACATTCTTTTGTGATTAAAGATGGTTTTGATGATGATCCATTTGTTGCAAGTGCACTTGTAGATATGTATGGAAAATGTGGATGCATTAAGGATGCTGAAATGATCTTTGATGAAATTGAATCACACGATACCGTGTTGTGGAACACGATCATTAATCAGTTGTCACAACATGACCAAAATGAGAAAGCTATTGATTTTTTTGAGAATATGTTGACCAAAAATGTCACACCTGATGAAATCACTTTCATTGGTGTACTTTCAGCATGTAGTCATTTGGGTTTGACCGAATTAGGAAAAGAATATTTTCAATCCATGAGTGATGTTTATAAAATCACACCAACAATTGAGCATTATGCTTGCATGGTTGATATTCTTGGTAAAGAAGGAAAATTTGATGAAGTTGAAAGATTAATTAATCAAATGAATCTGACTCCTAATTATTTGATTTGGGAAACGTTTCTTGGAGCTTGTAAAATTCATAAAAATGTGGAACTTGGTCAAAAAGTTGCAGAAAAACTGTTTCAAATCGAACCTGAAGTTGATTCGAATTATATTATGTTATCAAACATTTTTGCAGCCAACGGGATGTGGGATGATGTGGGTCGAATCAGACGGTTAATGTCGAACCAGGGGGTTAAAAAGGAACCAGGTTGCAGTTGGGTTGAAACCGGTGGTCAAACCCATGTATTCTTGTCTCAAGATATTTCTCACCCGATGATTTTTGAAATTCATGAAAAGTTGGAAGAATTGGAGCAAAAACTGTTTTCAATTGGATATGTTCCAAATACAGATTATGTACTTCATAATGTGTCTGATGTTGAAAAACGCGAAATTCTTTCGCGTCATAGTGAACGATTGGCACTTTCGTTCGCGCTTATTAATAATAACAACGCGAATAAAACGGTTACAATTTTCAAGAATCTTAGAATATGTGGAGATTGTCATCAGTATATGAAGCTTGTTTCAAGAATCATAGATAAGGATATTATTATACGCGATGCGAAACGGTTCCATCATTTTAGAGAGGGTTCTTGCTCATGTCAAGATTATTGGTGAAAAGAAGCAGGTGTGTAAAATAAAAATTCATCATTTTTTGTTTGTGTTGGTATTTATAATATACCAATTAGCCATACAAGACTACAAATTGTGTATATATGTTTTTTCATTTTTATTAGTTTATTAAAACTGTTGATAATCTACTTTCATTTTTGACAAAACCAACTGTTGTTGAAGATCTTAAAAGCAATGACTGACATGGTTGAATTGATTAGTAATTTTTCTTGAATTTAAAGGAAAATATGTTCGGAGCTATTTCAATGGTTACTTGGTGATTTTCTCAATTTTATCTAATAATCTTATAATCTAATCTAAAATGTTTATAAAACATAACCATTTTTAGTGTAGTTACTTGATGATACAGTTGAAATTCTGTCACATTTGTTTTCGGGCCATTTAATAAAAAATTACATCTAACTCTAATAATATCACATGTCAACACTATAATTTTTTGATTTTTTTATAATTTTTTTAGTTTATCTTAAATTATACAATAGTTTTAATTTTCAAAATTATTTAAATTTGTTATTATCTAATTAAGTATTTATCTTATATATTTAAAAGAGTAAATTATACTTTTTATTTATGAGATTTGCGATACTTTATAGTTTCAGTCTACCGTTAACGAAAACCGTCCATAACGTTTCAAGTTTTAACAATTTTTGTCCTAAACATTTCAAGTCTTAAAAGTTTTCGTCCATAACGTTTCATGTCTTAACGATTTTCGTCCCTAACGTTTCAAGTCTTAACGGTTTTCGTCCCTAACGTTTCAAGTCTTAACATTTTCTTGAAACGTTGGGGAAAGCTGTTAAAGCATTGCGAATCTTAGAGACGAAAACCATAATTTACTCTATTAAAATTTTAAATTTGATTTTTTCTTTAATTTGTATAACTACCAACTAAATTTTAAAGAATTTATATGCAATGATCAATGATAAACGTTTATAGAGTTATAACCCCATGTACTACACGAGTTTTAAGCTAGTAATAAATAATATTGTTTTTTTTATGTATATAGTTATCCACCCCTACCGACATCGTTTTAACCCGATTATACCCGCCGACCCGAATGTGTGTTCAACCATCTTTGGCGGGTACACCCACTGACCCACATTTTCATTGTCTTCTTCGTGTAACTTCCTTCGTTTACAATCCGCCTTCATCACACGCCAAATCAACATCCTATATATCTGTTTTTCAATCCAATCAAGCCCTAGATTCTGATCAAACCAAAACGTTAGATTGAAACATGAATCATCAAAACCAGATGAACTATCCACCATCTTCTTCATCATCATCATCCTCGTATTACAATTTTTACCAATCTGAATTCCAAAACCCCATACATAATCCCCAATTCGACACTTATCCATCTGCAACCACCGCGTCTGCCCCTCCGGATCCTTCCGTTTACTATTCATCCGATTACTCCAATGATTACTCCTCTAGTTACGATCATCAACATGGAACGATTCATAATCCTAGCTCGAGTAATCCGATCTATGATCCTAACTCGATGCCTTCTTGGTATCAGAATCAGACGGCTGTGAACTTCGGCGGTGGCACCAGTACAGTCGATGCAAGTGTGTATAATTTTACTTTCGGAAATAGCGGTAGGCAGACTGAGTCTTCTAATCTACCGGCGGTTAGGTTTGATGATTATGGAAGACCTATAAGCTCTGATAATGGTGGCAATTTTGATCAAAGTGTTTATGCTTACACCGGAGGAAATAATAATAACGTCGGGAAAGATCAGTCATCTAGGGCACCTGTGCTGCAGTTTGATGATTACGGAAGACCTATAACTTATGGCATTGATAACGGAAATGATCAGAGGGATTCGATTGCTTCGTTAAATGTTGATGAAGTTTCAAAAGCTGCATCAAAAGTTGAGTCAAAAGAGGATCTGACTAGTGGAGTGCAGAAATTTAGAGTAATTCTTCTTTCTGAAGGAGGTGGATCGCTAGGAGATATGGATGTTCTTTGTCAGGTTTGTTTTATACTATACAAATTCACTTTTATATATTTTTGTTGCTTGTGAGAATAGTATGATTTTGTTAAGTGCTTATAATCACTTTTGAAAAATATTAAACCATACATCATGATTGTGGTTGATTATCAACAACTACAGAGGTATTGGGTAACAAATGTGAATTATGAAAGCTAATTGGGTATAGCTAGTTTAACAGTATCAATTTTTCAATAAATATGCAGGGTTGCCAATTTAAATACCTTTAAACGCATAAACTAATCAAGAATTGCAGGATCAACCAATAACCTTAGTTCAAATAGAAAGTTTTGTGTCGGTGAATGTTAATGCGACTAGAATAAAAGATGTATCTTGTTCAGTGCTAGCTAAAGCACAACTAATAATCACTCAAATACTGATATAATTAGTATCAATTTTGTATTTTTTCTTTTATTATCTTGTTGACAAGTGAGTTTGGTATATAAAAATATTATCTTTAGTTCTATTTTTTCTCTGCAGATTGGTTTAGATGGTATTCAAATACTTGATCCTGCAACAAGTCGAACACTGAAAGTATATTCACTTGAGACTGTAACAAAATGGGAGGTAAATATGCTTAATTAACTTAGAAAATCTATGTTTCATGTTAACATTTGATTTTTGAAATATAACCCTGAATTCTTACATGCATTGTAGGTATTGGATTCAAATATATTTGCTTTCTGGACGAAAAGTTCCATTGATGTCAATGAAAGACGCGTTAGATTAAAGTCCAACAGTTATACAACAACCAAAATTCTTGACACGGTGGCTGCTGCAAGTTTTCAGGTTCTATTATTTCTATCAAGATACTAAATTTTTAATTACAGTTGTTTCTGGCTATATATTGTTACAAAAGATAATAAAATAAAAGAAAAATAAATGGTCCTTATTTGAAACAAAATGAAAAAATCTGAAAAATTACTTAATGGATTATTTTTTGTTATATTGATACAGTTTAAGGAGATGGATGGAGTGACAATATCTGAACAACAACCAGCTGACAAGAAAAAAGGCTTCCCTGATTGGATTAACTTGATGAAACCTACTAATGAGGAGAAAGACCATTGGGTTAGTTTAATATTAATTGATTAATTAAAGTAACATAAAACTCTAATTTAATTTCAGTTTTAGAGTCTTATTAGTTTTTTTTTAATTAAGGTTCCAGATGAAGCATCTACCAAGTGCACATCATGCAATATATATTTTGGAGCTTTTGTGCGAAGGGTTAGTCTGTTAATTACATTTTTTTAATGAGGATTATTACTTGTGTTACCTTTTTTTAATTAAATTTTGGTTTATTATCAGCATCACTGTAGGAATTGTGGTGATATATTTTGTGATAAGTGTACTCAAGGTAGAATTGCTCTCACAGCAGAAGAGAATGCTCCACAAGTTAGAGTTTGTGACCAATGCATGGTAGGAACAAGTTTTTTTATTATTATATAAGTTACAATTAATATTAATTAATATATTTTGTTGGTGTTTTCTTTTTTTATATGTAGGCAGAAGTTACTCAGAGGTTGAGTCATCTAAATGAGGTAGCTAGTAGATCCTCTGGCCTCAATAGACATGAAGATCTTGCAAAGAAACTTCAGGTATTAAATACTTTTAAATTCCACATTATCATGTTCAAATGTGAAATTTTTAAATACTATTAAAATCCCCTTTGTTAAAACTTGTATTCGGAGAAAGAGAAGTGTATGATGGTCTTTTTGTTAAATTACTTAAATTAAGTATTTTGAATGGATATATTCGACATTAGGTATTTTTTGCCATTTGTTTCTTTATTGTCCAAACACGTGTTGGAAATCTTGTTTGATTTTCTTGTTTGTTTGTGGACAGGAGGAGATGGAAAAGAAGCGCAAAACAACAGCTGGTATGTACCATCATCTAGATTCTAGAAGTTTCTTGTGTAGTGTGTATAGAACAGAATATATATATATGGGATGGGTAATTACGAAACCCACTTGAGTTGAGAAAACTCTAGAAACCCACTTTTTTTAGCTCATGTAACGACGAGTCGATGACTTCTTTCGAAATTTTAATTTTTATAACTTTATTATTTATATAAATTATACATTAAAATCTAAGACTTTGGTGAAAATATAAAAAGACGAGTTTTATTTTTTTTATTTTTGGGGTATTTTTTTTATAGTACAAGGGCGCTTTTTTTATATATAAAAAGTGACGAAATTGAATTTAAAAGTGAGCCCCTTTTTAAAAAAATTAATAATTTTTTTAGCTTAGAGTTGTCGAGAGTTCTTTTAGAGTTTTTAGAGTTTTCTCATCTCGAGTGGGTTTTGTGATTATATTTCCCATATATATATATAGGGGTAATAGGTGTGTATTATGTGAACCTGATGTTTGAGAGTTAACAAACAAAATTCAATTCGGGTCCTCCATTTTTCATATATAATGAGCCTGTTGACTTTATTTGGTAGTTTATTTGAGTGGCGTAAGTGGTAATAATGATTAAGTATGGTGGCAGAAGTGGTAATATGTTGTGTTTGATATAATTGTCACTGTTTCTCTTTTCTTTTCAATTAGAATTTAAAACCAAAATGGGTTTTCCTTTACTAACCAAGATACTTTTACAGAATTAAAATCCAATCAGCAAATGAAAGAGGTTGAATGTCCAACTTGTACAGTCCATTTGCAGGTTTGTACCTGAATTTTTATTATCCTTTAACTCTTTTTCATATTCATAATTATATTATAATTATAATAAAAAGTAAGAAAAAGTTGTATGAATTAGAGGTTTCCTTATTTGAAGTTTGTGTATGTTTCAGGTGGATATTCCTGCTAGCGGTTCAAAAACCATAGAATGCAGTGTTTGCCAGCATCCTTTCCTCGTAAGCGCCCGCTGATCGCCTTTATTTACTTTTTACAGAAGTCCGGAAAGTTAATTTTTAAAAAAGGAATATAAATTCTTCAATATTTATGATGCAGTATTGCTCAACTTGTTGTGAATGTAACTTATAATGTAATTGTTTAATTGAAGCCTACATACAGGAAAAGAAAAGCTATGTTTATCTACAACATATGGGGCTATGAGTCTATGACCTTAAAAAGGTTATTTATTATTATTTGATCAAGTGGTCATCAAGCAAAAATAATGAAAATAAAACGCCTCATATATAACAATATTCAACTAGTTAGACAAGTTAAATAGGTGAACTTTAAAACAACCTGTGCATTTATATATGTCAAAAGAACATACCTTAAAACCCGTAAACACTTAAAGTTGGGTCGTGTTTTTTGTCGACCTGTTTAATGTTTGTTTTAGAATATTAGTGTTAAATGGTGGCATAATTGCAACTTAGCCAACGAATGGCTTCACGTCAAATGAATCTTTCATAATGTTCGTATCTTTTTAGCAACCAATAGTTCCGAACTTGATTTTAGGCACGAGACCTGTTCACGAACAATTTGGTCCTTAACTCGTTTCAAAGCAGAATTTATGTCGAAGCGTAGACTATTGTGAATTTATAGCGACACGCTTAAAAAATTTATAGCGACACGCTTAAAAATAAAAACGTAACGAATAATTTTAGGGGTGAACCAAAGGTATCAGGAAAAAAATAAGTTATATATGCTGCAAGGGGTAAGCTTAAAATTTTAGAAACTTGGTGTCTAATTGTCAATTCACAAAGATGAGGGTTGAGTTTATTGGGGGGAAAAAAAGAAAAGACCTTAAGTGTAGAATCCTGACCTTCCAACTCTTCGAACTACAACACATAAAAACTCATAAACTACTCAAACAATTGGATAATTGTTAGTTTTGCCTTGTAATAGCAATTATACGCACTCTCATAACAAAAGGAGGAAAAAAAACTTGGAAAGAGTGATTATAACAACAAACAATCCCAACGTATAGAACAAAAAAAAAAAGGTCCACTTTAACCAATATATTAGGGGTGAATATCATATTAGGTTAGGAAGGTTTAGATTGGAGAGTTAATAAGTGTAAAACTAACGAGCACAAATATATCTCATATATTTATTTATGTTAAACACATCGATCTTAACAATTACACGCAAATCCGGTTACTTGAACACCTCATATGCAAGTGTTATCTTTAAGCTAATTTAGTTTCTAGTATATACGTTTCTTGTTTGATTCATGTTTAGATGGCTATGATACCTTGTTTCTTCTAACTTTGTTGCTTTCTCCCATTTTGGATCTTCATTAGGGCTGTTCACGAGCCGAACCGAGCCGAGCTTGCCTTAGCTCTAACTCGGCTCTATTACAATCCGAGCCTGATATGTGAGCTCTAACTCGGCTTGGTTTTAAACCGAGCCGGCTC
>WOUH02000014.1:11697404-11726769 GCA_009936405.2 Stevia rebaudiana
AATAATATAAAAATTAGAACTTATATTATTTTAAACGAGCCGAGCTACGAGCCGAACCTACGAGCCGAGCTACGAGCCGAGCCTGCCTTGGCTCTAACTCGGCTTGGTTACAAAACGAACCGAGCTGGCTCGGCTCGGTTACAAACGAGCTTTATTTGAGTTGAGCTTTTTCGAATCTTTTTTCGAGCGAGCTTCGAGCTACGAGTTTTTTTAACAGCCCTAATCTCCACGGGTGGGGTGAGCTATGTTTGTATCCTCTTTTCATTGTTATAATATTTTGTGGACACTATCCTTTACCAAAAATACAAAACCTATATATCTAGATGGATAAGATGGTTTCTTGGGTTGGAAATAAGTTGTACAGATTGTTAAAAGGTTGACTGGTTGATTTTTGTTTTCTTATTATCTTTAACTTGATAAAGGGATAAGGAGTTTACGGGTTAATATGTTCTTTAGTATAATACACATTTTTAGCTAAAGGATTAAGCATATTATCTCGAAAGATTCTCAGAACTTGACTTTCATGGTTTCATACTAAGGGACTGTTTGGTAACTTCTGAATGGGTAAGTGTTGAACCAGGTAAAAGTTCGAATCATTAAGTGTTGAACCAATAATAGGCCTAGGCCATTAAGAGTCAATATAATGCTTAACCATTGAGAGGCAAATGTCTGACCAATTCAGATAAGAGGTTTTAACAATTTAGACTCGGTATAATGCTTAACCATTCATAGGGAAATGTATGAGTCATTCAGATATCTGCTCATGAAACAAACAGTCTGAACCATTAAGTGCTGAATCAGTATGAGGTCTGAACTATTAAGAGTTTGTTAAGAGGTAAATAAGCAGCCCCTAATACTATTCAATGTGGCAATGTGCGTCTATAGTGAGGGGTCTTGTGGTCTTTGTGGATGTGGCATAATTTGTGGGAAAATAAATAAATGAGTAAAATAGGTTGCATGTGAGAAAAAAAATGAGTGTTGTAGTGTTGAGGTAAAATGAGTTTGCGATATGTGAAAAGCTACTTGACACATCGATTAAGACTGCATGTGGGAAAGATAGTGTGTAGAGTTGTGAAATGTCTAACGACACGTCCTTTTGAAATGGAACATTACATCCTTGATCACCAAACATCTTGGTCTTCCTATTGGAATTAAAAAGGTTATTTTAGAACGAATAAAACTCCTGAAATGGGTTTTAAAATTTTCTTTAAGGCTCTATCAATTTCTTTTGATTTTACAAGGTTCCATCAATTGCTCCATTCATACGATTAACCAAAAAAATCAAATCAAAGAACACGAAGACTACGATGATAGAGGAGTGTTCTAACTTTCAAAGTTCTTTCTTCCCATACGATTACACAGATTCTCGAAGAGTACGATCTCATCAAACATAATTTCTCTTTATTGAATCAACCCCACCATTGAACCAATTAAAGAACGAAAAACACAATGTCAATTACACATATTTAATTATATTATTACACACTAGGTTATTGACCCGTGTACTACACGAGCTGCACATTATCTAGTAAACCCATGGGCCATGGGTCCTCCTAATACCCAATTAACCAGATGGAAGCCGGATTGTTTTGTGTTATTCTGGATTAGTAATGAAATGACAGGATTTTGCAGCGAATATGAAGATGAAACGAAATTAAACTTAGATTTTATTTTTCATATCATTAGTTATTCAACAAAAAATTATTTATTTTAACGTAAAAAGATTATTTATTTAACGTAAATATATTCAATTTATTTAAATGGCATATTCAGGTTTTAATGTCATTCATTTTTTTCTTCTATAATCAATGGCTTCGGGTTTTTTTTCAATTCAAACTTAAAGTAATTTACGGTATGTATACCAAATACAATTTTAAACAAAGTATTACTATTAAATTTTTTCGAGCTTCTATGGTTAGGGTAGAGCTATGCTAAGAAACAAATTTATTTCAATAAGTGTAAGAGAGATTTAAAAAAACGTATAAACCGTATCAAACGAAGTTGAATAAACTTATTCTAATGGCAATGGAACCTGGTCATCAAACGAAGTTGAATAAACTTATTCTAAGAGTAAATGATTATTTACATATTTTTTAGACCAAATCTTGACTTTCATCTACTCTAGGGACTCAATTTGATGAGATTGAAAATCACACATGCTCATTAAAGAATGAAGAGACTCAATATGAGATGATATATACTCAAATTGCAATTAACTCAGAAAGTAAAGACCAAATTACCTACATATAGATTTCTTTTAGAATTTTAGGGCCTAGGAAAAAATTTTCCAAAATTCCTACTTTATATAAAAAAATGTCCAAAATTTTAAGGCCCTCTTGAGTTGCCATCAATCATCATCATAAAATATACTCTAATTTCTATTAATTCAATAAATTATATGTATATACATATATCAGGCCTAAAAAGGTTAGAGGTCCTTGTCCCGGTGCGGGCCAAACCAGCAGTTGACGGTTGAGATTGGACCATACCCGTCGATGTTTATGTTTTGTTTCAACTGTGTACGTCATTTTCCACTAAACATTATAATTCATCTTCCAAAAACCTTTTGTTTTAAATATTTGGATGATGTTATCTTAAAAATTCATCATGTAGTAAGAAGGCGTATGAATGATATCAAACGGACCCTGATTGATCAGCTCAAAGTTATTTGTTTCATCTTATTATTTAGCATTTTTTTTGTTATAATTGTCATATTATAAAATATTGTCACTTACGTTTTAAAAAAACTGTATACAAAAAATGATGACAATATTTTTTTTACTTAAATACAAATTTTATGAATGAGTCCTATATCAACTAGTTTGGAAGGAGGTACCTCATGTCTTTCCAATGTAAAGGTCATGAGATTAGTCTCACTTGAAACATTTCAGGTAAGTCATAGATTTTACCACAATGGGTCTTTGGACGGTTGGTTTTCCTATGGAACGGTGAGCCAGTCAGGTCACCAACAATGTCTGCGATTGTGGACGTGGATGACCTTTCGCCAATGAGTTTTACCTGAGTGACCATCTCTTTATTTTCATTTCTCATTCATGCGGCCGGCAGGCGCAAACCTACAATGATGCTTGGGGTAGAATTCAACCCGTATAGTGTACACAATACGATATAGCGTCAATGTACTAGTAATATATACAATGTCAAGATACAAAAAAAGAGCTCAATCTCCATGTTTATTGACTTAGAGATCAAATAAAAACATTACACTATGCATCTTCTGACTATTTAGTACATAATAATCAATTACGTGCTAAGGCCAATTGCAAATAAGATGAAAGTTAAATAAAAAACTCACTAAAAATGTCAATATATGTATTCAACGGTTTGTGCTGTTAAAAAATATATATCTATTCAATGGTTTGTTATATATGCAGCCGAAGTTATCCATTGATCTGGACTTCGATAGTTATGGATCTGGAAAAGGTAGGTAACCGATTTAAATTATCCCGTGATAGTTGGTGATGGGGGGAACACACTATAAAGTATAAAGTATAGAATGATGGACGAAAGATAATTATTATTGTTATATTGCAGAATGGTACATATTTATGATGAATGTATAAAATGACCCAATAAGATTACCCCTATGATATATTAAATGTCATCTCTAAATCTATTTCCTACATCAAAGACTCAATGAGTGTAATCTTCGAATTCTAATCGCTAAGGATCAACACACGGTCATGTCAAGACATGTCGGAATGTTTACCAACATTATTTTAATCGCAATTTGATTAAAACATTCTACTTGAGAATCCATAAGTTTAATGCTCATTATAGAAGTGTTGATTGTTAAACTAGAGTAAGCGAGAAACAATCAATGAGTGTATGAAGGTTTGTTAAGCTGCAAAGTCGAAAAGCAAGTGAGAACCAAATTTTTAGAATAGAATGTAAAATGAGATTAGAGATAAAAATCAAACCTGAAATTAAGTTACATGGGTTAGAACAAATGTGTCAATACTCAATAGAACAGGGTCTAATCTATTTTTTGTGAGTGCTTGTTAATTTTTTCTAATACAACACTATAGCCTAATGTGAGCCCCTAGCCTCCCTCTAGATGCCTCTCTTCAACCTTTTGAATATTGAATTCAAGAGATTTTTTTTAAGTGCGAAATACCTAGCTATCCAGTCTCACTACGGCAAATATATCAGTCTTTTACCCAGCGAATCGCTGAAAGTATGTTAACCCGGTACTCGCCCGCCCCAGATGAGAGAAAACCTGATTGAATCAGTATAACCCCTCTGCGTGTCAGGTTCCAACTCGAGACGTATTCGATCTCCAAGCTTTAACCCTCACCCAGATGCCATTGCGCTACAAGCACATTGGCTGAATTTAAGAGATAATAAAGTCTAAATTTTTATCGGTGTCCATAGACCATTAGAAAGTAACCTACACACACCTAAGAAGCAATTGATAAATTTAAGAAATATAATTCTATTGTTGGCGGTTTAGCTAAAACTTGACACTAACGGAGTAAAGAGAGTAAATCATTTAACCTTTATTAATTATATATTTGTTTTCATATTCATGAATCATGACTCGATTTTATTATTTTAATAACTTTAACACAAACTAATAATTTATTAGAAAAAACAATGGTTCAAACATGCTTAATAAGCCAACCGGTTTGATTTCTCGAAGCTGCATTTAGCTGATTCGTTGGTACTTTTTCTTTCGAAATTGGTCGAACCAGATCATCAAATTGAAAAAACATATGCTGGTCAAAATTTAAACGAATTTTATATGGGGTTAATTTGGTATAATATGAATTAGATTTATATGAATATGCAAGTTTGTAGAATATGCGAAAACACTATCGTACCACTTTGCTTCTCTGTCACTCTCTCTCTCTCTCACACACACACACTCTCATTCTGCTGAAAGCACAAACAAACGACACCGAAACCAATTTTCACAGGTTTTAGAGAGAGAAACACTTCAATTTCATCTCATAATCAAAATCATCTAAATTTAATCACCTGCAAGAACAACAAGAAGACGATATTCGTATCTGTCTGTCAATCAGTTTATCCAGAAATGTATGGCTGTATTATCTTCAATGCTCACAGTACAAGCTCACGCATTGTATCTACCTAATAAAATTCGTAACTTTCTTCAGGAACCCTAAACCCCCAAACAGCTAGAGGTAAAAATTTGCAGCTTTTTATTGAATAACATACGTCGTTTTGATTCGTATTCACGTTTGCTGTTAGCTCTAATTATAAATAAAATTCGGTGAATCTGAAGAGGTATTTTCAAAATAGTGAACATTTGCTCTTAATCGTATTTCAGTTCTTGATCTAACTAAGGTCAACTTCAGTGAACTTGATTAATTGATTTTATATTCTTTTTTACTATTTGTTTCTCTTTGGTAAAACTTTTGCTTTTATCAGACAAAGAAAGTGATTTATCGGACACAGAAAGTGAAATGTTTAACAGCCAATTTCTGAGATCTTCTATGAGTGATTTGCAATTTATTAATTATTTTTATTTTTTACTATTTAACAATGATTAATTTTAGTGTTTTACCAGATTCTTCTATTGATGATCCTTGATTCAAGGGAACTATTAACAATTTTAACAATCTGTAAAAAAAGTTGAAGACTACATCTTTTGCCAATTATTCTAATTCATTAAACTCAAATTGAGTGAATCTCAAGAGTTAGTTTTCAAAAGCATTTTTGTTCAATTTTGTTATAGACTATAGTTCTTCGAAAATAAGGTCAACTTCGGTGAAATTGATTTTATATTGTTTTTTTACTATTTGTTTCTCTTAGGTAAAACTTAGTTATTTACCAAACAAAGATAGTGATTTATCCGACAAAAAGAAAGTGAAAGATTTAACAGAGAATCTCTGAGATCTTCTGTGATTGATTTCCTTTTCTATTATTTAATTTTTTAAAAAGCAAACAATTATCAGATTCTGATCTTGATGATCTTTAAATTCAGCTCTGTTACAATTAATCAAATCATACTCTCTTTTCACTTGTTTGAGAATCTTAAAAATAGGTCGAAGCAGATTTAAAACAATGCCCAAAACATTGAAAAAACTGCAAAATACGGCAAATTGAGATGGTTTTAACAACTTGACGAAGATAACAATTAGGGTTTATGAAAAATTAGATTTAAAAAAGGGTGAAAAATGGATGGCGCGTGGGATCATTTTGGAGAAATAGCAAATGTGGCCCAATTAACCGGTCTAGATGCCGTGAGGTTAATTGGAATGATTGTTAAAGCTGCAAGCACTGCGCGTATGCACAAGAAAAACTGTAAACAATTTGCAATGCATTTGAAGTTGATTGGAAATCTTTTACAACAACTTAAGATTAGTGAGTTGAAAAGGTACCCAGAGACTCGTGAACCGTTGGAACAACTTGAGGAAGCGTTAAGGAGGTCTTACATTTTGGTCAATAGTTGTCAAGACCGAAGTTATTTGTATTTACTAGCGATGGGTTGGAATATTGTTTACCAATTTAGAAAGGCGCAAAATGAGATTGATCAGTATTTGAAGATCATTCCACTTATCACTCTTGTGGATAATGCTCGTGTCAGGGTACAATTACAAATTCGATATTTTTCAATTGCTTTTCATGTTTACTTTCAGTGAATCTTGTAGAAAGTGTCAGAGTTAATTACACAGATGGTCCTGATGGTTTTGGTAATGTCACAGGTTTGGGTAATAAGGGTTTAAAGTAAGAGGGTTGGATTTTATGCTTTCAGTTTCGTAACAAGTTTGGGTGTTAAGGCTAACTTCCGTTAACTTTTTTGTTAACTTAAGGTTTAATGACCAAAATACCCTTTGACTAAGTCAAAGGGTATTTTGGTCATATCAACTTAATTTAACAAAAAAGTTATCCTTAATACTCAAACTTGTTACAAAACTGATAGCATAAACCCAACCCTGTTACTTTATACCCAAACTCGTGCTTTCCTGCTAACCACAAGGACCATATGCGTAACTAACCGATCAAACTATTATTTTGAGTAGGAAAGATTGGAATATATTGAATACGATCAACGTGAATATACATTGGATGATGAAGATAGAAAGGTTCAAGATGTAATTATGAAACCCGATCCTTCACACGCCGATACAGTTGCTCTGAAGAAATCGCTTTCATGTAGCTACCCGAACTTACCTTTTAAGGAGGTAATTAGAAAAGAAAATGAAAAGCTTCATTTGGAACTACAACGCTCGCAAGCTAATTATGATGTAGGCCAATGTGAAGTAATTCAACATTTGATTGGGGTTACTGAAGTCGTTGCTTCAAAATCTCAACACGATCAAGATTCACCCAAAAAGAGTTCTAAAAAGGGTGATGTCAGCATTGATAAAGAAGTTGAAGATGAGAGCAATTTGGAAAAGATGGAACACTCAACTTCAAAGTTGGTATCTTCTTTTACAAAGTTCATTTTGAAAAATAATAATTATTAGTCGAATGGTTTTTAATTTATTTGTTTATGGTTTGTATGGTCTTGTAGAAGCACTGCTATAGTTTTGTATGGACAAGATTACCCCTCGACTCAAGCATCTTACGAGGATGGAGAATGGCATTCGGATCTACTTGGTTGTTGTTCAGAGCCTAAAATGTGTATGTTCCACAATGAAAAAATATGAATTTTCAGACTTTATAATAATAATAATAATAATAATAATAATAATAATAATAATAATAATTATTATTATTATTATTATTATTATTATTATTGCAAAAGATAAGATTGTTACCATTCTATGTGCGTAGGCATAAAGACTTTCTTTTTTCCTTGTGGGACATTTTCAAGGATTGCAAGTGTTGCAACAAACAGTCACATGAGTAAGACTCTTTGTACATTTGCAGAATAAAATTCTAATTGTTTTTTTTTTTTGCTATTAAATCTCATTTATTTTTTGTAATTTTTATTTGTTTTGATCAGCTTCGGGAGAGGCTTGCAATGAGTTGATGGCTTATTCATTGATATTATCATGTTGTTGCTATACTTGTTGCATCAGGAGGAAGCTTCGAAAGCGATTCAATATCACGGTAACACGCCACCTCAGCATTGTTCCTCGTTTCTTGAAAATTTACATTTTTTATTTTGAATTTTTATGTTCATTTTGTATTAGTTTTGTTAGTCAAAGACTGGTAAAATAAAATTAAGTTGCTATAAATAAGTAAAGATGGCAGATAAGATTTCCAATTATTATGTTACTTGATTTTTAATTAAAAAATAATTATGTATTAAGGACAGTTTTGGTTTTGTACAGGGTGGTTGTTGTGATGATTTTCTTTCACATGTCATGTGCTGCTGTTGTGCACTAGTTCAAGAACTGCGTGAAGTTGAAATTCATGGTATGCTACCTTTTTTTGTAAATATATATACATATATATAGGCGAAATATAACTTGAAAACCCATTTGAGTTGAGAAAACCCTAGAAAACTCAAGCTAAAAAAAAATTATATATATTTTTTTTAAATGCTCACTTTTAAATGATATTTCATCACTTTTTATAAAAAAACCTAAAAAGTGCCGAGTAGTTTAAAAGAAAATATGTAAAAGATAACAAAAAAACTCATCTATATAAATCAGCGAAATGTTACATATGTAACGGTTACATAAGTAACATTTTTGGTTACATATGTGACATTTTCGCTGAAGTTTGTAAAAAATATTATTTTTATAAAAAACTACTCGGCGCTTTTTTATAATTTTTTCACAAAAGTCTTAGTTCTATTTATCTAAAAATTAAAAAAATTAAAATTTTGAACAAAGTCGTTGTTACATATGTAATATATTTAAGGTTTGTCCGGTTTTCTCAACTCAACCGAGTTTCGGTTTATGAGATGGCTATATTTATCTCTCTTACTTTATCTTGGAGTCATTAAGACACTATGTACAAATGCTTATAAAGTTTTTTAATTGTTTTTTTTTCCATGAATAAATAGATAATTTGTTTGTGAGATGTAGGATTGATTTGTAATCAATATGTGGTTGAAATGAAATTTGCAGGTTCTGAAAAGACAAAAACAATCCCTCCACCGTGTCAAGTGATGGAATACTAAAGTTAATTTAAATAGATGTTATTAGAAGACCAACTTTAGTTATATATATATGGCTTTGTTGCCCTTGTCAATACTCTTTCCATATGTTTCTATTTAAACTATGTTTATATTTGTGAAAAGTTAAATAATTTTTTCTGACTTTCACGAACGCCTTTTTAAAATTTTTATAAGCTTAGGATATGTGTTATACCCGTGTGAGTGAGTGTGACCAAAAAGCGACGTCATGTTGATGTGAATGTGAGAAAAAAGATGATGTGTAATGTTAATGTTATAGTTGGTGGATAAAAAAGTAAAAATCGTAAATTGGCCACTGATTTATATAGATGAAATTTAAGTTCGATTATTTATTTAGTTTATATAGATGATTTCTATGAGTAATCGAACCAGCTTCATACTCAAACTGATCCATTTAGGACCAACAATACAATTTAAGGTAATTTAATTCAAGTGACCACTGATTTGGATAACGACATAAAGTGAAGCTGTTTAATACCAAATGTTATTCCCAATAAACAAATATAATAAATACAAAAATTAAAGATCGTTAGGCTGGATCAAGGTAGGATTAGCACTAACATACAGAAAATGAAATGGAGGTCGGTGGAAAATTATTTTGGTGTTTACGGGATAAAATTTATATGTTTTTCTTCATAATGAATGAGCCCTTGAGTTTGATATGGACTTGAACCTACGTCACTTGTGAAACCAAGGAAAGGGCAAGCCATTGACGTTGCTTTGACTTTGAGTTTAATTTCCAACATTTTTTATTAAACAATAATTACACTTAGAGAATTCTGCTGATTCAAATATTTAAATGTGACTCTATGAAATTTGGGTTACAATTAGGGCTATATCCAAGGTTGGAGAAGGCGCTACCTAAGCGGTGAGGTACCGCCTAGGGAGTAATCGGGATTAATTGGAACTAGGCGAATTGAATTATATATATAATTTTTCAAAATTATATATATATATTAACATATATATACAAAATTTATATAAAATATATAAAAATAATTATATTTTTATAAATACTTTAAAGATTTTGACAAATTTTAAATATTTTTATCCAAAATTTGACTAATTTTGACTTTTTAAAACCAATTTTGACCTTTTTAACCAATTTTGACTTTTTTTTAATCAATTTTGACTGATTTTTGAGGATTTTGACCGATTTCTAGCTGCCTAAACCCACCTGGACCCGCCTAGACCCGCCTAATACCTAGACAGCTGCCTAGGCCAAAATCAAGGCGCCTGGAGGCCGCCTAGAGCCTAAGGGGCCTATGCCGATTTTTACAACATTGCCTACACACAAGCATATACATACACACATATATCTAACTTTAATAAATTATACCAAATAATAACGAATGCCAACATCCTAATTTTTTGAAATTTTTATATATTTATTTATCGTAAATTATAAAATAGATTTAAATTTCAAAATCATTTTAATTTGTAATTATCTAATTAAGTATTTATCTTATCTATTTAAAATAGTAAATTGCACATTTATCCCTAAGGTTTGCAATACTTAACATGTTTAGTTCAACGCTAACAAAAGTCGTCCCAAACATTTGAAGTGTTAACAGTTTTCATGCCTAACGTGTCAAGTCTTAACAGTTTTCCGCTAAGGGTTTAATGACAATACCCACTAAGATTTGAAACGTGTGTGATGAAAATTGTTAAGCATTGCGAATCTCAGAGACGAAAACCGCAATTTGCTCTATTTAATTTTGAAATTTGACTTTTTTTTTTTAATTTGTATTATTACCTACTAAATTTAAGGAACTTATATTTAAAAGTTTGAATAATTTTAAAACTTCAAACCATACTTTATAAATGATGAGCGGCAGCTGACGTGGTGCGTTTGGTTCAGAAAGAGTAAAACCGTTGAAGATGGTCTTAGATAAAAACATATTTGCGGTTGTAATAAAATAGTGCTATCCTGGCTCGTTGAGGGACCCCGATTATTTAGTAACAAAATGGAGACGCAAGGCAAACATAACAATAAACATAACACTGAAACTAAACATTTTGAAAATACAAAAAACCTGAATAATCGTCGTACCGCAACAAAACTTAAGACATAAACAAAAAAAAAAGTATATTTGAAAAGTTATTAGATAAAACGTAGCATAATAAAAGCAATACATCGATCTTATCTGTTTCAGTTAAAAATTATTGAGAAACCCGAGCGGCGGGCGGCTTAGTTTAAGGTAAAATTTGTATTGAACGAAAATAAAAATAACCATGAGTATGCAAAAAGAAGTGTCAATTAAGGTTAACCAAAACAAATTTCAAAATAAAATAAAATAAATATATTCTATTTGACAGCATTCGTTTATGAACAAAATTTATATGAAAACATAGTAAATAAACACGATGTAACTATATATTTAGGAAATACTAGAACAATAAAAATAAAATACATAGAAAATTTAATTAATTAAAAACAATTGATGAGATTAGTGGGTGTTTCTCGCTGATGGGAGTGAAAAAAAAATCCAAAGCTAGACCATGATCGGGGTAAGAATCGAACCAAGGATAGTTGGTTAAAAGATTAAGTGCTAACCTGTGGGCTAAATATCAACAGAACTAAACTTCAATAACGATTATAGGATAGTTGATGCTTCAAACTAGTATCATGTTGAAGAATGTCACCCTAACATTCACTACGTACTAGAAAAAAGTGATATGTAGTAACATACTCTAAACCAATAAAAGCACTATTATTACAGTGAAGAGGCATCTTTCACGAGAGATATCATGGTCCTCCAAATGATTTGTAGGGAATATTCCACCTAGCTACCACTTGGAAGGATAAAGTCTAGCCAATTTCTCATCCTGGTAATTTATTATTTGATTGTACATATAATTTCATTGAGTCATTGTATAGCAGTCTAGCTGATCAGAATAGCTGAAGATGATTTGATTATGTCACTACTTAGTTAAAGAAGTTAATAAGTTATTGCCTTTACAAGAATGTAACAAATCAAAATTTTCAATGGACGTACAGGGTTCTTCCACATTTAAGATTTAGAAAACCATGTTGTTAATGTTATACTCACTTGTGACACGTCAACGGTAACTTTTGTCTTAAATTGGAGTAGCCCCAATCCAATCATTGAAATAGTACAATTTGGTTAAAGAGTTAAGACTTGGGTGGACTTTGCTTAAATTGGAGTAGCCCCACCCCATCTCACCCCACACACCATGGCATACCTCTCCTCCATGCCATGGGGTTACTTGTGTGGTCCATAGTTTGGTAGGGTTGTTGCAATAGAGATTAGAACATTAGCAAATGCCATGTGTTGCAAGTAAGAGGGGCTGGAGGGGTATATGGTGTTTTACATGAGAGATGATCACGAGCATTCCTTGATTGTGCTTAAAGTAGTAGCATCGCAATTTATAATTTTGGCATGTATTCTTTGATGTGTCTCTCAATCATCATTCACCATTGCAAAATGTGGTTGTATATGGTTAGTATCATCCAAGGGTCCATTTGAGATAAATGAAGTACAATATAAACATAGGTAATATCTTGCGAAGAGATATTCCTCAATTTTACAAATGATGATAAACAAAGAGCGTATAAGAGAGTACATGAAGTAGCAAAAGTGATGCAAAATGAGCATTTGGTGTCATAAAAGCTCTTTAGGCTATACTCTAGATCCGTGCATGTGCGGTACTTTCAAGGATATGTTGTAATACAAGTGAAGTTTTTCGTGAGAAATGTAAGAAGGATTATTGATTTTTAATAAGGAAAATCAATGGTTATGAAGAAGTGGTCCCCACTTTGTGTTAAATCGGGTTGGGTTCTCTAACACAACACTGAAAAGGTTTCGTGGTTTTGTTTACTCAAGTATGACAGAAATACACTCAAGTAATTTCTCATAATCACTAAAACAGTTTGCAATTTGAGAACAAATAACAAGAACATTAAGAACACGAGAATTCAAAAAAGCTCAAAGTATATTATCACTCAAAGTTCACACATGCAAGCATAAAAAATGAATTACAAGTGAGTGGTTATATACTATAGTTACAACTGTATACTCGTAGATATTACACGCTGGATAACTAGGAAAGGAAAGTTTTTCTATCTATGTAAATTAAGTACAAACATACTATACTTACATTAATTACAAACAAGGATATCTCAAAAAATGACATTGCATGTTTATATAAACTAGGAAGCGAACCCGCGCGCTGCGGCTTGCGCGAGTTTGATTATGGAACGAAACGGTAGATTCAAAACTTTAGAAATCCGAGTCGTTTCAATTTTTTTTATCAAAACGCAGACCAACTCGAATATATACCGACCAAAAGTGAATAATAAGACAAATTACTTTTTTTTTTAAGTTAAAGAAAGAAATTTGAGAGCTTAAAACCTTTGAAAACTTGAGGGGACCAAAATGACATTTTACAAAATTTTAAAAACTTAAAAGGATAGAATTGTAAAAGACTAAAACTTAAGGGGGTAAGTTGTTGGTGGGGAAACCCCACCGACATTACATATTGAGTATCTATATAATGTGGTAATACAAATTTATATCAAAGGTTTTTTGGTCCACTATTGAGCAAGTTATTTGGGTTATATCTCTTAACCCAACTAGGTTCGATATTCTTTGTTATTAATAGCTTTCTCAGTTTTTTGTTTGGACTTTTGTATTTGTTTTTTGTTTTACGTTTGTGTTACTTCGGCTTTTTTTTTTGACTTTTTTATTTAAACTTTGGTTTTCTCCTTTTTTCTTTTTTTTTTATCTAAGTGACTAACGTTTATAATTGGGGTATGCCTTATGGTTTTACATTAGCACCAGGATTTAAACATTAGCACCAGGATTTAAACCTTGGGGGCGAGGATTTGACGAGGTATGCGTTTAAGTGTTTTCTCTCTCCCTTTTAGGGTTTTTTTTACCCACAAAGTGTCAGTTACATTTATGACGAGGTACATTTTCATTTTATGTCAGAGAGATTCCCTTTTATTTTTATTTTATTTTCGTTTTCAACGAAAATCCGCTGCGTAGTGCGGAGAACTCCTCTAGTTAATATGAAAGACAAAAATCTCAATGTACTATCAAGCAAATAAATGTACAGAAAATGTTTCAATATTATAAAAAATAGAAAGTATTTAACTTTTTTCACTATTTTTATTCATCATAAAATATAGAAAAAACAAAATATGTTGAGCAAACATATATAGAGTAAACTGCATTTTTTTGTAAGGCATGCAGTTTTAGTTCACTAGTAACAGTTTCTATCCACGAGGCTTTACTTCTTTGTAGTTTACGTTCCTGAGTTTATTTTTCGCCCACACTTTCTTTAGAATCCCCCACGCACACCTCAGGTGAGGGACATTTTGGTCAATGTTGTGTTTTTTTACTCATTAGAACACCTAGATATGTAGATGAAAGTGTAGATGTATAATAGACACAGGGATGAAAACAACTAAGAAATGAAACCTCGAGGATAGAAACTGTTAAAGGTAAACTGAAACTGCATATTAATACAAACCTTAGGAACGAAAACTGCAATTTACTCATATATATATATATATATATATTCTATAACAAAAAAATAAACCAATAATCTTTTTTAAGAAAGTCTACTGAAACGCAAGGAACTAGAAAAGCAATTGTAGAGCTTAAACCTGCAAGAAGCCACCCTTTATCTGTCTCTCACTCTCTCCCTATCCTCTTTTTGTATTATGTAAACGGCGAGATTCTTTTTTTTTATCATGTCTTCTTTTACGTTATATATCAAACCTTTGAAGACGGAAGTTATGGGTTTTCTTTGGTATCTGGTCGGAATTGCGAAAGCACATACATTAAGCGCTTTTCAGAGATACAAAAATATATAAATCATTTAAATATGTAATTGATGTTCTTAAAATGAGAAAATATAAAGATCTTTTAGTAAAAAACTAAAAATAATGTTAAAATAGTTATTCAATAATTTAATTTAATGAAATTGATAAATATGTAATACATAAGGAAAGGAAAATATGTAATTTGCTTTGTTTGAGAGAACATGTATTCCTTCATTGTGTTAATTAAATTAGACCTTCACATTTACAACAAAGTGATAAATAAGCGGTCAACATAGAGCACCCCTTTTGAATTGCAAAACCAACCGTAGCAAAAACAAAGTTCGGTTCTTGGGAGCTAACGAAATACTGTGCACGACGCGTTAAACTCTCCTAAGAAATTCTAAAGCCTCCGAGGCTAGAAACCAAATGTATCAAAGGCGAAATATTTGGTTCTTAAAAGCTGACGAAGTACTATGCATGACGCATTGAACACTCCTAAGAAATTCCAAATCCTCCGAGGGCTAGGAAACCAAATGTATCAAAGGCGAAAGGTATAAACACGTGTTGATTTTCCAAACAACTTTTCTCTTGTTTAGCAACTTTGTCTGATTCTGCCTTAAGCGCAACTTAATTGACCCGCAGGAGGACACTCATGTGAGGTCCACACAAACATATTTCCATCCTATCAACCAAAACATGTAAGTAATGATCCTAGAAGTGAGAGATATCTTAATTCTTCTAACAAAGATTACGCGATTAACCTTGGCTTCGTTTTTGGGTGATAATATAAGAGATTTAAGCACATATTATACTGATGTGTTGCAAAACAATTGTCATTTCCAAGTCATTTTTGTATAGTTTTTGTATGGTTTATATACGATTTTGATATGATTAATGCTTGTACTTAATATTTTTATATTTTGCAGATGTTTGTGATGAAAATGAAGATTTTGAAGCTTAAACGATCAAGAACAAGCATTCGCGAGAAAACTGGACGATCAAATGGAAAAATAATAAAGAATTCCTAGTCTACATGATACGTGCAACACTAGAAAACCAGCCGCACGTAGCGAGCTAGTCTAGAAAAAGCAAAAATCGTCCCCCAACTATTTTTTCCTAAGCGATACGCATAAGAGTCATGGGTGCAGTCGCGCGTATCGTGTAGGGTACAAATTCGACAAATGAACCCTAATTTTCATTATAAATAGAAGATGTCGATTTCATGTTCAAATTTCATAACTTTCAACTTTGTTGGGCGATTTTGGACAACCTTCTTGCTGATGGAATCAAGTGGAAGCTTTGGAGTGAAGCTTTTTGCATGTTTGGTTGTATAACAACTGGCTGTTTTCCGACAGCCAACCGATCAAATTCCGGCCTTTGACTATTTGTAATCCGACAATATGCCATTTGTAATTCAATATTTATATTAAATAAATATTCTTATCATATTCTAACACGTATTTCAAATCGTTTGAGTATATACGAAATCTTAATTCGAGCAACGGTTAAGAAGTTACACGCAAAACGATAAAATATTTCATAATCCTGAAAACCCAACACCTTACCAGGAAGTGAAATCAATGGGGTTAGATAGGAAATGGAAAATCGTGAACATAGGCGAAAGCCACGTGCAAAACGGAGTTCAAACGAAGCGGGAATCACGATTTGAAGTTAACCAGTCGCGTTTAACCAGCTTCAGACACGTGTCACCACGTCGTAGGTCTGGAGTCCACGTGGCAACATCAGAACCACTGTGGCACTCTCTAGCCATGTGGAAATTTCCAAGCCAGTGATTCAGCGCCACGTGGCAGCCTCATAGAGGTCTGCGAGTCCAAGCCTCCCTCACGTATCGCGTACCATTCCCCAGGAACCCCGCGCGTACCGCGTAGCTTACCAA
The DNA here is from genome assembly GCA_009936405.2 of Stevia rebaudiana. NCBI lineage: Eukaryota > Viridiplantae > Streptophyta > Magnoliopsida > Asterales > Asteraceae > Stevia > Stevia rebaudiana. The sequence goes on from WOUH02000014.1 coordinate 11,714,175, forward strand.
CTTATGTCTATAAATAGAGGTCGACAAGCAGATCAATGGTTCACAGAAATATCGATTCAAATTAGGTATAAAACGCTCTGCTCTTCTGGTTAACTATCGTGCGAAGATTCGACACAAGCTCTGATCGATCGTCTATTACGCGTCCTGCGGAGGTTACGCTCGAAGATCACTTATTCTCTTATTATCGTATTATCTATCTCATTATCACGTCTACAAGGTGGGTTTGACGGCCCCTCTTTAATTAACGTTTTACTGTTTTACAATACCGGGGGGGGGGGGGGGGGGTTACATATACAGTTAATTACGTTTTTTGGATAAGATACAATGACTTCTAGTTATTACATAAATTATAAACATACCAATCAGAAGTCCTCATCATTCATACTGGACTATTAACACTGGGTGACGGGGTAATAATGGGTAGTACTACGGGACTAATAAACCCCATGCGGTAAGCAGTGGGTTTACACGTATGCATAATTATCAATCTTATATAATTATTGGTAGTTATATGGAGGCATAGTTCATCTGTCTCAGTTCCAGAACTTTTAGGGTAATAACAAAACGTTGTAGAAACTGTCAGTACTTCAGTTTTACAAATGGTATTGTGATCTTGAAAAACAAAGATAAAGGTTTTACTTTTAGTATCAAAACCTGTAAACTCACCAGCTTATGGCTGACTGTTTTCAAAATATATGTAATCTCAGATATCTAAAACAGGACAAGAGGAAACACTCAAGGGAAAATCTTATTATATGTTTGTTTATTATATGATGTAATGTATTTGCTTCCGCTATTTGTACGAACTTATGAGATGAATGAAATGGTTGTTTTGGTGTAATATGAGTTGAATGTTAAACTGGTTGACTCGATCCTGCAATACTGAACCGATATAGTGACAAACCGCTTACGGACCGGTCGGAGATCGGGGGCCGGAAATCGGGGTGTTACAGATTGGTATCAGAGCCAACAGTTTAAGAACGACTTTATTACACTGTAGTATGAACTAAAACCCTAGGACTTATGTCTATACATACGTAATATATATACCTATGCATAACATTATATGTGACCTATAACTTATGCATTTCTGCAGGATGTCTCACTCATATTCTTATCTTATTATTCTTACTGACTCGGACGACGAGGTGGCCCAGGCACCTCCAAATCCGCCATCACCAGTTCCCGTTGAGTCACCACCTTATATCGAGTATGATGAGGATGAGTTGGATTTGGAGATTCAGCAGATAGAAGGGTTAGTTCAGGACCTAGACGATGATCAGATTCAGGATGTGGGATTGGGCATGGATATCGATTTAGCAGGTTTTGGTCAGGGTGACGATGATCAGGAGATGATAGAGGTTGTAGACGAGACGACATATCAGGGTATTGAGTGGGAGGAGTCTGTTCCACACTCCATTGCTTACGGCTCAGACTCAGAGTCGATTACTCAAGTTATAGACACCGCTACTACAGAGAACATTATACCTAGGCTCACACCACCACCTGAGCATGTATCAGGGCCTTCCCGACCCACCGACTACTCTCATTCATCTGATTCTGAGCCTACAGTAGGCACCATCTGTAGATCAGACATAGACATACTGGTTTGCTTAGCACCACCCGCCGAGCCATCCTTTGACCCATACCGCTTACATCCCGACATGCCAGTTATGAGGTTTACCCCTCGAAAGAGGGTAACATTTCCAGAGCACATACCACGTCGAGCTAGATCCAGATCTGATCCACCACCACCACCTCAGTCACCAGTTATAGAGCCTCCACCACCCCCACCAGCCCACATACCACATGTAGAGGTCGGCGCACCTATAGATCCACCACCACAGGCACCACCGGTTGATCCACCTCATAGACACCGTCGCCTGGCAGATATTAGATGATGGGATTGGTTAGAGTATGTATTAGCCGAGCGGAGGGAGAGAGAGGGTGCCCCATCCGCACGCCAGATAGGTCAGACATACCGACCCATACCTATTACAGGGGAGCCAGTAGAGCAGACCATACCATTGGTGATTGCGAGGTTAGATAGGCATGATATGAGGATTCATCAACTTGGGGATGATCTAGATGATTCGAGCAGGGATATCAGTTCATCACGACAGAGGGTGAGGGCTCTAGAGGAGAGCCACCAGATGATGAGTGACGCTCAGGGAGATACATTCGAGTACATGAATAAACAGCAGGAGATGATCGATACACTCATAGCCCGAGCCACATTGGCTGAGCAGCGGGTCCTCTTTGTCGAGCAGCAGATGCTAGAGTTGCGCTAGCAGTTGGAGGCAGTGATTGCTGTAGCAGCTTTAGTGGTATTTCTGACTGCTGCCGGATTCCACGTGGGATTATTTCCCCGACTTATGTGATAATTTCCTTATCTCCCGTGGGTGGGATATACCCGTTCTAGATTTTGATAAGATATTTGTAAAATTTTGATTGTAAATATGTAACAAATATCCTCGACATATATATGATGGTTTTCTTTATTAATTGTTGTCATTATTATAGTCTATATTGTGGCTGGTTTATATATTATCTCATACCACGTTTCCTTGTCATAGAAAGAAATGGAACAAGCCAAGAACGATAACGACAATAATAATGAGCTCCTAAACAGGGGCCAAGTAATACAATTAATAGCGGATGCAATTGCCCAACATGATGCTACACGCATAATTCAAAATACGAAAGAAAACGTCCAACCGAAACAAAACTGTTCTTACAAAACTTTCCTAAATTGTGAACCTAATAAATTCCAAGGAACCGAGGGAGCAATTGGACTACTCCAGTGGATTGAAAAGATGGAGCAAGTTCAAAAGATCAATAATTGTGCTGAACACGACAAAACTAAATTCGCCACCTACACATTAGGGGGTCAGGCCCTAACATGGTGGAACTCTCTAGTTCAAGCTCTCGGCATTGATGCGGCATACAGCATCGCATGGAATGATCTGAAATGGAGGTTGACAGATAAATATTATCCACAAAACGAACTACAAAAACTCGACAATCAATTCTGGAATCATAAAATGACCAGAGACGACATTGCTAGTTATAATGATCGTTTTCACAAATTTTGTCTTCTGTGCCCACACATGGTGACCCCCGAATATCGACGTTTTCAGATGTATATTTTGGGATTACCTGAGCAAATCCAAGGCATGGTAACCTCAGCAAGAGCATCAACCATATTCGAAATGATAGAAATTGCAAACACCTTAAGGGATCAAGTAGTAGCCCAAGGTAAATTCAAGACTGTTCCTTCCGAGTCCTCCGGGAATAATAAACGTAAGTGGGATAATTTTCAGAACAATTCAAATCCTACTCTAGCATCTGTTCCGGCAACCCAAGGTAAAAAGAGGCAATACACTGGAAAAGCTCCAAAATGTGGAAAGTGTAACTATCATCATCACGGCTCTTGCGACCACATCCGTTGCAAGAAATGCCATCTTGTTGGACATATTACAAATCACTGCAAAACTCTCACCAAAAATCAAAAGATCGAGAATGTCAAACCTAACACTGGAAATAACCGAGCTTGCTTTAAATGTGGCGTGGTAGGTCACTTTAAGAAAGACTGCTTGAGGCTTAACCCAGCAGGCAATCCAGCTCAAGGTAGGGCATTCATGGTCCAAGCAAATGAAGCAAGGAACGACCCCAACCATGTCACGGGTACGTTTCTTATCAATGATCAATATGCTTCAATTTTATTTGATACTCAAGCAGATAAAAGCTTCATATCCATTGAATTTAGCTCTTTACTTGATATCAAACCTGTCCCGTTAACATACCTATATACAATAGAACTAGCAAATGGGAAACTAATACAAACTGATCAAGTATGTCGAAATTGTAATCTAATCCTTAATGACCATACATTCCCAATTGATCTACTCCCTGTCACACTCGGAAGTTTCGACATCATAGTTGGCATGGATTGGTTATCTAAATATCAAGTACAGATTATATGCCATGAGAAAGTCATTCGCATTCCACTTCCGAATGGAGGAATTCTATCTATCCAAGGGGAAAGGGCAAACACTAAATTCGAACCCATCTTTTGCATGAAAGCCCAAAAGTATCTACGCAAGGGGTATTATGCAATCCTCGCACACGTCACCGAAAAACAGTCCGAAGAGAAGGAGCTCGAGGACATGCCAATTGTACGAGAATATCCAAAAGTTTTCCCAAAAGGAATTGCCAGGACTACCACCTGAACGACCAGTTACATTTCGAATCGATCTAATTCCTGGAGCTAGACTAGTAGCCCGAGCACTATACCGATTAGCACCATCTGAGATGCAGGAATTATCAAATCAACTCCAGGAACTCCTTGATAAAGGATTCATTTGACCGAGCTTTTCTCCTTAGGGAGCTCCAGTTCTATTCGTTAAAAAGAAAGACGAATCCTTCAGAATGTGCATCGATTATTGATAATTGAACAAACTCACGATCAAAAATAAATATCCACTTCCTAGAATCGATGACTTATTTGATCAACTTCAAGGATCTCGTTACTATTCAAAAATCGATCTAAGATCAGGCTATCATTACGGGTTCATAAAGACGATATTTCGAAAACCGCTTTCCGAACACGATACGGGCATTATGAATTTACAGTTATGCCCTTTGGGTTAACTAATGCCCCAACTGTATTCATGGATCTTATGAATCGAGTATGCAAACCCTATCTAGACAAATTCGTTATCGTATTCATCGATGATATTCTCATTTATTCCAAATCACAAGAAGATCATGAACAACATTTGAGGAAAATACTAGAACTACTTAGGAGAGAATAGTTATATGCCAAATTCTCAAAATGCGAATTCTGGATACGAGAAGTTCAGTTCCTTGGTCACATCGTTAGTGAAAAAGGAATACATGTTGATCCAACCAAAATAGTGGTAATCAAAAATTGGGAATCACCAAAAACACCAACCGAGATACGACAATTCTTGGGGTTCATCGATAACTTCTCAAGAATAGCACTTCCACTTACGACTCTTACTCAGAAGGATAAAAAGTTCGAGTAGGGTGATAAACAAGAATCCGCTTTCCAATTGTTAAAACAAAAGTTATGTAGCGCTCCAATTCTATCACTATCCGATGGAACATAAGGGTTTGTTGTATATTGTGATGCCTCACGACAAGGATTAGGATGCGTACTTATGCAACACGACAAGGTCATAGCATACGCATCCCGATAACTCAAAACTCACGAAAAAAATTATACCACTCATGATTTAGAATTGGGTGCGGTAATTTTTGCTCTTAAAATCTGGACACACTACTTATATGGTACGGAATGCACGATTTTTACCGACCATAAGAGTCTTCAACACATATTCGATCAAAAGGAACTCAACATGAGACAACGTCGTTGGGTTGAATTATTAAACGATTACGATTTTGAAATCAAATACCACCTAGGTAAAGCCAACGTAGTGGCTGACGCCTTCAGTCGAAAAGAACAAGTTAAAACTTTAAGAGTTCATGCGTTAGGCATGACTATTCAATCTGATTTAACCACCAGAATCCAAGAAGCGCAACTTGAAGCACTTAAAGAATCCAACCTTGAAGGCGAATCCTTGAGAGGTATGGACAAACATCTGGAAGTTAAATCAAATGAGGCTCGTTACTTCATGAATCGAATATGGGTTCCGAAATTCAGTAATATAAGGAACCTCATACTAGACGAGGCTCATAAATCTAAATATTCGGTACATCATGGAGTAGACAAGATGTATCAGGACCTTAAGGAACATTATTGGTGGCCAAACTTAAAAGCTGATATTGCTGCCTATACCAATCGATGCTTAACATGCTTGAAAGCTAACCATCCGGGCTGTTAGAACAACCAGAAATCCCGATGTGGAAATGGGAACAAATTTTCATGGACTTCATAACAAAACTTCCTCGAACTTCAAACAATCATGATACGATTTGGGTCATGGTCGATAGATTGACCAAATCAGCTCACTTCTTATCCATACGAGAGGATTACAAGATGGAAACCTTGTCAAAAATCTACATCAAAGAAATCGTGACAAGACATGGTGTACCCTTGTCTATCATTTCCAATAGGGACAGTCGCTTTACTTCAAGATTTTGACAAACGCTACAAAGAGCATTTGGCACTCGTTTAAATCTGAGTACTGTTTATCACCCCCAGACTGACAGCCAAACAAAACAAACTATACAAACTTTTGAAGATATGTTGAGAGCTTGTATAATAGATTTCGGCGGCAGCTGGGACATCTATCTTCCATTAGTGGAATTCTCGTACAACAATAGCTACCACACCAGTATTCAATGCGCTCCATTCAAAGTATTATATGGTAGAAAATGCCGATCTCCGTTATGTTGGGCGGAAGTAGGTGATACTCAGCTCCTGAAAGCAATTACCGGTCCTGAGATGGTTCAAGATACAACCGATAAGATCTTCAAAATCGAAGAATGCATCAAAGCTGCAAGAGACCGTCAAAAGAGTTATGCCGACAACCGACGGAAGCCTCTTGAGTTTAATATCGGTGATAAAGTTCTTCTAAAGGTATCACCCTGGAAAGAGGTGGTACGTTTCGGAAAGAAAGGTAAACTAGCACCAAGATACGTCGGACCATTTGAAATCCTCGAAAGGATTGGTCCTGTTGCTTATAAACTCAAACTGCCGCAAGAACTTAGTGGAATTCACGACACTTTGCATATCTCCAATCTAAAGAAGTGTCTTGCGGATGAATCATTAATCATTCCCCTTGATGAAATACGCATTGACGATAAACTTCATTTCATTGAAGAACCAATTGAAATCCTTGACCGAGAGGTCAAACGTCTCAAAAAGAAACAAATTCCTATAGTAAAGTCCGATGTAATTCACGGCGTGGTCCAGAGTATACACTAGAACGTGAAGATCATATGAAAGAAAAATATCCCTATCTGTTCCAAGAGCGGAATAACTAACTCTAAATTTTGGGACGAAATTTCTATAGCACGGGGAGATTATAACAACTGGCCGTTTTCAGACAGTCAACCAATCAAATTTTGGCCTTTGACTATTTGTAATCCGAAAATATGCTATTTGTAATTCGATATTTATATTAAATAATTATTCTTATTATATTCTAACTCGTATTTCAAATCATTTGAGTATATATGAAATCTTAATTCGAGCAACGGTTAAGAAGTTACATGTAAAACGATAAAACGTTTCATAATCCTGAAAACCCAACACCTTATCAGGAAGTGAAATTAGTGGGGTTAGATAGGAAATGGAAAATCGTGAAAGATAGGCGAAAACCGCGTGCAAAACAGAGTTCAAACGAAGCGGGAATCACGATTCGAAGTTAACCAGTCGTGTTTAACCAGCTTCGGACATTTGTCACCACGTGGTAGGTCTGGAGTCCACGTGGCAACACCAGAACCACTATGGCACTCTCTTGCCAAGTGGCAATTTCCGAGCCAGTGACTCAGCGCCACGTGGCAGCCTCATAGAGGTCTGCGAGTTCAAGCCTCCCTCGCGTATCACGCACCGAACTCTCTAGCTTCCGCGCGTACCGCGTAACAGACCCGGTCGGCAACCCACTCGATCAAGCAAACTCTCGCGTACCGCGCACCATTCCCCAGGAACCCCGCGCGTACCGCGTAGCTGACCAACTTATGCTTATAAATAGAGGTCGACGAGCAGATCAATGGTGCACATAAATATTGATTCAAATCACGTATAAAATGCTCTTATCTTCTGGTTAATTATTGTGCGGAGATTCGACACAAGCTCTGATCGATCGTCTATTGCGCGTCCTGCGGAGGTTATGCTCAAGGATCACTTATTCTCTTATTCTCGTATTATCTATCTCATTATCACGTCTACAAGGTGAGTTTCACGGTCCCTCTTTAATTAACGTTTACTATTTTACAATACGGGGGAGATTACATATACAGTTAATTACGTTTTTCGGATAAGATACAATGACTGCTCGTTATTTCATAAATTATAAACATACCAATCAAAAGTCCTCATCATTCATACTGGACTGTTAACACTGGGTGGCTTGCTAATAATGGGTAGTACTACTGGGACTGATAAACCCCATGTGGTAAGCAGTGGGTTTACGCGTATGCATTATTATCAATCTTATATAATTATTGGTAGTTATATGGAGGCATAGTTCATCTGTCTCAGTTTCAGAACTTTCAGGGTAATAACAAAACATTGTAGAAACTGTCAGTACTTCAGTTTTACAAATGGTATTGTGATCTTGAAAAACAAAGATAAAGGTTTTAATCTTAATATCAAAACCTATGAACTCACCAGCTTATAGCTGACTGTTTTCAAAATATATGTAATCTCAGATATCTAAAACAAGACAAGAGAAAACAGTCAAGGGAAAATCTTATTATATGTTTGTTTATTATATGATGTAATGTATTTGCTTCCGCTATCTGTACGAACTTATGATATGAATGAAATGGTTGTTTTGGTGTAATATGAGTTGAATGTTAAACTGGTTGACTCGATCTTGCAATACTGAACCTATATAGTGACAAACCGCTTACTGACCGATCGATCGGTTGCCGGAAATCGGGGTGTTACAGGTTGGCTTTAATTAGTTTTTTTAAACATTGTTTTAATTTCTTTCTTTCTTTGTTTCTTTTGTTACAATGAATACTCATTTGTTTATAAATGAAAGTATGATTGTTGGATAATTTTGTTAGTAGCTACCTAGGAATTATGATTATTGCTTGATTTCATGTTGGATTTTGAGTTTGGACAATTTTATGATTGACCGGAAATGATTTGGTGAAAAGGCTATCATGTTTGAGTATATTGCATGTAATATAGCTGTTTGATTGCTGTTTCATCTTGTGTAGTTATGTTTGGATGGATTTGAATTAGTTCCCGCATTCCAGGTCCTGAAATAGTCTAGACTTTGTGTTTGGACATATCTAGTGGTTACTTGTCGTAGTTGACACCAAGATAGGTTTAGAGCAGTGAGATTTGGCTTTGTTATGCTCCTTTGAGACCGAGAGGGTAAAAGGTTTATGTCTTTTGCGATTTTGATGGGATTTAGGTCGACCGAGAGGGAACTTGGGTCTTGTTAGTGTTGTTTCTAGCAGGAACAATATAGGATTGCATGATAGTTGCCCATTAGTTGTTTGATTAGGCAAGGAGGGACATTAAAACACGGGAACCAAGTCATAGGAAGGTTAGACCGAGAGGAAAACCGACCATAGATTTAGTATGCTTCATTAGGCTTTGGTACAACCTTTGTCGTGTGTGTTGAGACCTGATAGGATAATCCACATCACTTAGGATTTGCTAGTTGTTCAACTTTTAGAAAAATGCATCCCAGTAATGAGTCCAATACTCAGAGTGATTGTATCTTAGTTTGTTGCTTATTTGTTTATCATTTGATTTCTACTACTTATTTGAGTGCTTGTTTTAATTTGTTAAGTTAATTATTAGAAAACAACAATTACACCCCCTAATTATAATTATTAGTTAATTAGGTAATTTGACCGGACTTTAAACTTAAGTGTGTCATGGTTCTGTCATAAAGTTTTTGGACGATACTCGGTCTTACTTTGACTTGCTACTTTTGATCGGTACACTTGTCGAGTATGTGTAATAATTATTATGATCATTTAATATAAATTTTATTATTTATCACATTCATGGCACGATCTATGGACTCTTATACTACAAAAGAAAATTGATTATATGCCCCATATGATAGTAACTACATGTTGCGTAAAGTAAAACCCTTTTAAAGACTTTTTTTTTTTTTTTTGCTCTTTTGGACTCAGCATCTGTCAACATGTATTGGTGGAAGAAACAAAACCAAAAGCATGTCTTGGTAAAGTGGTTTGATGCGGCCCCATACCATTTTATTTGTTGGCCGGCTAGTGCAGGTTGAATTTTGCTCTCTACTTTTTTTACCTTATTTTATTTAATAATGTTTCTAGTTTATTTTTCCGAAAATTGTATGTTGTTAATCGAATCTATTCTTGATCCATACCCCTTGTTTGCGTCTTTGTATAGGTTTTCTTCAAAGTCGGTTCGTCTGCAATACGAATTAGTATCAGACAATCATCACGTACACGGTTGCGTAGCCGTATCATGCGACAAGTTTTTTTGGACACGAAACATTGATATACAATTACAGATCCATTACTAATTTTAGTTTTGTCTTTTAACGTAGTCTTGTTTCTAAACGGGTAATCGATCACATACCAAGGTAACTGATAGTGCTTATATAATTAATTCTATATATATTAAGTAAAACTTGAATTCTCAACCACTCAGTAAATTGCATACAAATACTTTATCCACAAATCTTGGTTTAGTTTTTAATTTAGTCAAATACAAATAATCTAATGAAGCTAGCTAGTCCACAAAGGTGGTTTTATACCAAGAAAAAAACGTCACTTAAGGTAACCACTAAAGAAAAACATGTCAGTAGTGCACCAAAAGATTTTCCATGCTCCACTTCACCAAACCAAGTTCATGTATCTTCCCACTATTTAGTTGTAAACACTGACCACATTATATGGTACGTATTCGGAGCCTCAGAGTAACAGTGCATGAGGTAGACGCTTCTAGATGTTATGCACTCACAACAATAGTGGGTTGGAGGACATTTTTTATAAAGTTGTCATGCCTTAGGCCAAACACAAAAACATCGATGACCCTCTATATTATTCTTCATTAGTGAATGGATTATTGGACGAGAGTCAAGTCACAGACTAGCTTGTTCTTTGCAAGAACAATGCATGTAGACTCACCTTCTTTTAGGGAAGATCCCCAAATCATTTTTTCCATTTGACCCTACATATTCCGAACATGTCAATCTTTATACATGCGGCGACGCCTGCAAATTTGCAGGTGGGTGCCCATGTTTAAATCCAATAAAAGCGTGACACGTTTTCTATACAGACGCTGACGCCGGTATTTGTCTGACACACGTCCGTACTCAGAAACATCATGATTACCCGTCTGTCAATCGTGCCATAGGTGGCGGCGCTTGTATAGACATTATTACGCATAAATATGAGAAAATACGATTAGTTAGACTGTATTCAACAAAAAGGCGGCATGCGTTGAAATATACTTTAGAAGTTGTGCCCATAAATTTACTGGCTCCGCCCGTAAATATTCAGGCGTTGAAATGTACTTTTATAGGCGTTAACTATTCTTTTAAAAGGGCCTGCAAATTTATAGGCGCCGCCTGTAATTAAAGTACATTTCAACCCCTGTAAATGTACGGGGGCCGCCTGTATGTTTACGAGCTCCGTCTGTAAATTTATGAGCTCCACCTGTATATGTACAATATACAGGCGCCGCCTTTTGTTGAATACAGTCTGATCGATCATAATTTTCTCGCATTCATACGTAATAATGTCTCTACAGCGTCGGAGCCTGTGACACGTCAAACAGGTGGCGGCGCCTATAGCATGATGTCTCTAAGTATGGACGTGTGTCAGACCACTACGAGTGTCGACGCTTGTATAGGAAGCGTGTCAGTTTTCTGTTAATTTTATTTGCGGTCGGCTGCCTAAAAATACACAGGCGTCTGCGCTTGCATAGAGGAGGACAGTTTGAAAATTTGAATGGTAAAATTGACGCTTGCATAGAGGAGGACAGTTTGAAAATTTGAATGGTAAAATTGACAAAATGGTAATTAAGTTGGTAAAATGTACATTTTGAAAATTCTACCTTATTTTATTATGTTCAAATTTAAACCACTAATATCTTTCTTTAAACCATTTGGTAGTTCATATTTTATTTTGAATATAACTGGCTCAATATCCAAATTTGCAGCCTCAGTTACGACGGATTCTTTGTGGGATCCTACCACAAAGGCTTATAAAGCTTTAAACTCTAGAACTAAAGTGGTTGCAATCCACAAGTACCGATACATATATTTATTATTTAATATGGACATATAAGAAGGAATGTTGTTGCAGTAACTTGAATACAAATTCCTCAACTGATGATATCCACACATATTTCAGTGGTGAAATAACGTCTCCAACAAATAGAGGAGATACACAACTCCCACTATGTTCAAGCTACTAATTACTATAGATCTGACTTAATTAGATTCACCTACCATGATGCTAGAAGTGCTTCTTCAAATGCTGTTACTATCTATCAACAATCAAGTGTGTTAGATTAATATTTAATATGACCTTATTATCATTTATCGAATTAATGACTAATTGATATAAAAAATATCCCCGAGAGACAAATGGTAACGATTTGATGGTGTGACGCCCCAAATTCCATGGGCTCGCCACGTCATCGGATTTACACATAATCACAATGGTTCAATAGAGATTAAACATTAGCGGAAAATAAACTTCATTTTTATTATACCAAAGTGCTATTACATTATTTCTAATATAATTTTCATCATATTTCACTAACTATACGCCAGCATAACTAAATCCGAGATGCCTCCAAGCTAATCCGTTCATCACTTGCATCCAGAAGCTCCTCCTGCATCTGATATGCATACTCAAAAACGTCAGCTTACGCTGGTGAGTTCTAAGTTTACAGTTATTCTGTCTCTTTCGAGAC
>WOUH02000014.1:11726869-11744168 GCA_009936405.2 Stevia rebaudiana
TATATACAAAATTTATATAAAATATATAAAAATAATTATATTTTTAATAATACTTTGGAGAGTTTGACCAATTTTAATAGATTTTAGCCATTTTTGATTGATTTTATCCAAAATTTGACCAATTTTAACTGATTTTTGAGGATTTTGACCGATTTCTGGCCGCCTGGACCCGCTTAGCACCTAGACAGCCCACCTAGGCCAGAATCGAGGCGCATAGGCCGATTTTTACAGAACTGGTTATATCTATACCCAAACATAGTTTAAGATTACACATTTTAGTCCTAAATGTTATTATTTTTCATATTTGGCTTAATATTCCGCCACAAGCCAAGGAAAATGAGCGACTGTAGCTTGGAGCGTAAGAATGTGAATCTTGTGTTTGACGGTATGATATTTGCAATTTGATTCTCTGTTTGGATGAATTGAACATGAAGTTACTATGTGCAAATTTTATTTGACAAAGTAAAAGACAACTTCAACGGACTTTATTCTAGCATGGAACACAAGGTTAGCCGCAAGAAAGGTTGCAGAAAGATTATCACACCAAAGAGTGGGAGCCGATTTTGTATCCATTCAAAGTTTCTTTAGGACTGCTTATAGCCAGGTAAACTCAGAAACCATATTTTAGGGCTTCGTATTATGACTCTATGGATGACGGAAAAACTGTCATATGTTTTTGTGTGGTCCAATAGATTAGATTAAAGACCCCCCTCCTTCCCCAAAAAAAAAAAAAAAAACAATTATGCATAGAAGTACAAAGTGCTCCCTGATAAAAGTTATCCATTTCTAATCTTTAAATATTCTTGAGTTATTCGTGTGATCCGTTGACTATTAAAGTATCCTTAGAACCCATTAAGTTTTTTTTAAACATTTGCTCTATGTAAAGATAACTAATATAAATTAAACCATTACTTATCCTTAAGTCCAAAGTGATTACATGTACAAGTAAGCCAAAATTAGGTTAGGTACTAAATCAAATTATTTGGAGTCAACCAGCAACTTTTTGTTGTATGTCAAATCAAGTCGATTAACTTATTAAAAAAAAACCGCGACTTATAATTGAATAAGAGATCATAGAAACTGTAGCTTAAAAGCTAGCATTCTTGGATTATCTTTTTCTCTTCCACCCCGCCCGGAGGCCAGAGCTAACTACAAAAAGAGAAGGGACGGCAGTTAAGATAGGGAATGGGTTTTGTGCTACACAAGTTGTTTTCCCGTCTTTTTTTTTTTTTCATAATCTGCTTTAAAAGGAGAAACCTCTATGACTCTATATTCATCTTATAATCAACTTTCAACTTTGTTTAACCCTATCTTAATTTTTCAGACCATGAATAAAAGTGTTCTTAACTTTAACTTTCAAATCGTAAACCAAATCATATAAACCCAACAAGAAATTCACATGTTATAGTAAAAATAGATTGGAGTAATTTTTTTTGTCAAACCCACTAACAATATTCAATCAACAGGTCATTTTTTAGTTGACCTTACGGGTACACTCCTTAGTTGACTTGGTTAAACACCATTGCGTTTATTATTTTTTGAAAGTGTTTAATAAAAAAAAAAAAATGGCTGAGTAACTTACGTTAAAATTTTAAAGTAGGTTAATAGTGAAAACGACAGGATTTTACAGTTTAAACATATTTTCATATACAATTGTATTTTTCTAGCACCATTTTCAAGGTCGTACTATATCAACCAACGAACAATACCCATTTAGCACCCCTAACCTGCACACATTCACATTAAAAACAGACCTGCACAAATTTGGCGAAAAGGACAATTTCCTGAAAAACAAGCAACCACCATAAAAAGTTAATAATTTTTGTTTTCTTTTTTGATTAAGTCTAAAAAGAAAATAAGAAATCACGATCCAACAAATCCATAGTACCATCTCCAAAGCAAAAAAAAAAAAAAAAATCTATCCTCCTTATTTTTTTAAGTTTATTTTAAAATTTTCTAATTTTTTTGGGTTTTCTTATTTAATTATTTTTTTGTTGTTTTTTTTTTGTGTTGAATGTGCCTCTCAAAACATCATTTCCATCTACCAGTGAATTTCCAAAGAAATCCAAGATAGCCCGCATCATCATTGAGGTCTTCTCGTTTTCAAAAAGATTTGTGTTTTTTTGTATATTTTTCGCATGTGAAACTTAAGCCACTGCCGCCCGTTCGCCGCCACTTTGCTGCAATTGGTTACTCAATTCCCCTGCAGACGACCTGCTGTCCAACGCGATACCCTGAAACTGTGCCGCCAATGAATCTTGAACACCTGCAGGCATCAGCCACCTCATCCAGTCGTTTCGCCGCCTCATTTTCTCACCCTGCAATTTGTAAATCAAAATTACCTTCTAATTCTTGTTGTTGAAAAGACCAAAACACCCTTTGACTTTTTGAATAGTCAGTTGAATGATGAAAAGTCAAAGTGTTTTTTTGGTCTTTTTACTCTTAACGGAAAAGTTAACAAAAGTCAGCCTTAGTAATTAGTACCCAAACTTTTTACAAAACTGAGAGCATAAAACCGAACATGTACTTTTTCAAATATCAGGGACCATATGTGTGATTAACTCTTTTTTTAATAACTAGAGTTTGATATGGTTATGAAAAGTACAGAATTACATTAATTATAAACAACTTTAAAAAAAAATCTAGAAGGTTTAGTGCATTAAAAATAAATTTTAAATGACTTTTGACCTGTTACCCTTTTGGCCATAAAAAGGTCAAAAATTGCTACCTCTAACATTTGTTAAGCTATGAAGACTAGAAAAAACCATATTTTTTTTAATTATTTACCAGAAGTTTGATTATATTAAACGATGATAACAGTCTAATACGCACCTGTACTTCCACAACAGTTGATTGCCGCATCACATCAAGTATTAGTTTAACATTGTCAGTCAAATTTGAAACCTGTAGTAAAGCAAATGATTATTTATATATTCAGATTAAAATTTAGAAGAAAATAAAAAGGGTAAAACAAAAATTAACACAAAGTATATCAAAATCAAGCCTTGTTACAACATGCGCTGTATATGTTTTTCTGAGAAAAAATTTAACTTATATATAAAGAAACACCTCGTAATCCTAAATATTAGGTCAACGATGAAAATGAAACCCAAATAAAATAGTTGAAAAGCAAAAGCTGTAAAAATTTAAAAGCAAAGAAATGGCACAAACTGCAACTAATTACACTTGTGGAAATTTATTCAGGAAATATTTGTTATAAGACACTAATGCAGATTAATCACATTATAATGATAAAATAAGCTTTGTAACAAAGTCAAACAAAAAGGGAAACAACAATACTGATTGATCAAATATTATGTTAGTCAAACAATTTCAGCTGTAAAATCAGCTTTTCGAGTAAAAAGGTTAGACTTCAGAAGAAAGATAATATGTAATAAATACAAATGCCCGCTTTGTGTTTATTTTCTACCTGTATGCATTTCGTGTTTGAATCCAAGTAAATGTTTAAAAAAACTAAGAAATTAAATAATTAAGAACTGAAGCACATCGATATTTAACGTTTTATTGGTAATTTTTCATGAATGCTATTGGATAGAAGGGCCTTCTGCTTAAAGATAAAGCTAAATCACATAGAGTTCCTTATAAACTGCACTTTAATATAATATTACTAAAGTTAGAAATTAAATAATAAACAAGATAATATCATATTATCATGCATTCATGTAGCACTATGATCCTAAAAGTATTAATTTCTGAAAACTTATACCAAAATACATACTTTCTTGAAACCTGCTATTAAATTAACAGGAACCCAACCCTGTTGATCCATGTTTCGTCGCAAGTATGTATCTTTAACCAAATTCTCATTACTGCAAAAAGTAGCAACAAGGTTAACAGCTAGCTCTTTATAAAAATAACACCAAGTGAACTTTTCTGACAATAAAATGTTAAAAAGATTTTCAAATTTTGGAGATGAAAAACCTGAAATAATATTCAATTTGTTTCATTAAGTTTCCATGCATTGGATCTAGAAACAGAAAGGGTCGAGGGCCTGTAACCATTGGTGGAACTGGAGCTTGATAATAAAACATAGGCGATGCAACATCTGCCAAAACACATTAATCATCAAACAAAGATTAATAAATAAATAAATAAATAAATAACTTTATATAAGAAAACTCACCAGGGTAAATGATGTTGTTACCTAACGGGCGCATTGGCAAGGGCATTGGTGGAATAAATGGAGCTGAATTATGTATAGTTGGTGGCATGTAACCCCTTCGGTAACCGCCCCTTTGAGTTTGCATGTTGGTATCGCGGTTGTTAAAGTTTCTATATTGATTCCATTCCTGATTCCCACGACCCTGACCGCGTGGATAGGGCCCACCATTGCCTCGCCTGTATGAATTTTGTTGGTGGTGATGATCATAACCACTGTTTGGTTGAGATCCAAACGCGCCTCTTGGTGATTCTTTGTAAGTTTGATCTTTTGGTGCAGAATCTATTGCAGCTGTATCAGGTTTTTCAGACGTTTTGTGAAAGGATCCAGATTTTGAAACCGCTCCGTTTGATGATAAATATGGACCTGAACTCATACCGCCTCGCTTCAGTGACCTGTGCCCAATATTTGTCACATGGTTTGGAGTTGAAGCAGGATTCACATTTGACAGTTTATGTGATGAAGGAGATGAATTTCCTGTTGTCTGTAATGGAAAACACATGCATAAACACAAAGAAGCTGAATTTCAGAAGCAGATGATAAGTATAACATAGAAGATGATGAAAACACAACAGATAAAACCATCTCCATTGTTATTCTCATTGTTTAAACACATCTCTATGCAGATAGCATTTACGCCATAAAAATCATAGTTAGTTTGACACACAATCCAATTTCAAATTTTATATGCATGGAGAAACATGTTAGATGTTGTTTGAAATTTGGATAAAACTAGAAAATCAAGTTTACCTGAACAGCAGGCAGCAATGATCCATCAGAAAGAGTATGCAACGGCTCCAAAGAAGATGATTTATGACCAGCTTTAGTAGACTCTCCTAAAGCAGGCCAAGAAACCGCACCCATAACCGGACTGACCACCTCAACGACGCCGTTTGATGGCTTACTCCACACCGGCTTCTTAATCGCATTACTACCGCTACCGCTACCGGCACCACCGCCATCGGAACCCTCAACCTGAGAACCAGTTCCAGATTCATCAGCCGAACTCACCGTATCCGGTGGATACCAATCGGTAGAAGCGTTCATGGTTTGCTCCTGAATTGATTTCTCCGACGCCGGAGAGACAGCCGAAACCACCAGTGAAGACAACTCAGAACCCTCACCACTTACGATCTTACTCCACGGTGCAGAAACAACCGAAACCCCTCGCGCACGTTCCGGCGACATAGAACCGTCGTTAGACTGAAGGTTTATCGAATCCATCAAAATTAGGGGTTTTGAAATTTGATCACAACAATCAAACCACAAATCAGCGAATTCACCTACGAAAACCACTTCGAAACAACCTCGAACTCTAGGGTTCCACGCCGGGAAGTTGATCAGATATTGATATTCCGAATCAAAACAAAACAAATCGATCAAAATCGGCGTATGTGAAGAAGATGATCGAACAAACAATCAATCAATCGATAATGCAGGTTTGGAGTCGAATAGTCCGGTGGCCGGATCGGCGAAGATTCCAATCAGTCACGGCTCTGGAACTCACCCACAGCACGGAGGGTATAAGTTTTCACACACACAAATAGAAACGAAGGTGTGTATGTGTGTGTGTCCTACTTGCTCTTGGAAATTGCCCGGTTTTTCCTGAGGGGTAGAATGACGAAATTAGCCTTGGTTTTGGGGAATTTTACGTGAAGTCAAGGCTGGTGTCATGATGGAAGATGGCCCACAATGGAATTTGTTGGTAGGTGAGATTAGCTAATCCTTGTATTTAGTGAAAATACGTTTAAGATTTAGGTAGTGTCTATATCTTAATTTTTTTTTGTTTATTTAGATTTGATTGATCAAATATAACTCTTTAGAACGCTTAGATTAATCTCAGTATTCATTGATTTCAAATTCTATAGATAATTGTTTCTTGTGTGTTGGAGTTTATCACGAAATTTATATTAGAAGATAAATTATCATTTGATAATAAGCGTTCATCAAATATCACAAAAGAATTGCATTCCAAAAGATATACATTCATTTAAGCAAATTGTTTTATTATGTTTATCAAAGTAGAGTCTTTAGAATCTCGTTAATTACTACTTGTTCAGTATGATCTAGAAAACATATCACGAAAAAATAAAACATGATAAGTAAACTCAATGAGGAGAATGAGTGTGGTAGAGAGAAGACGAAGCGGACTCCAGCCACCCCCTTCGTTGACGTCTAGCGGTGTCTCTGACCTCCATCAGTTTTCTATTCAAGTTCCAATTCGGGGCAGACCACTATGAAACCAACAAGAGTCAAATTTAGTGCAGCCAACCATTAGATCTTTGGTGAGAGTGAAGATTAGGAGTTGCAGGTTTGGTGGTTAAGGACTTGTGGTCATATCCTCCCGTCGTACAATGATCTAAACAGGTGGTGGTGGTCATGCTCGGAGATGGAAGGCATGTGCCGCATATGGTGTTTATCGGCAACGTGTTTTGGATTGGTCGGAAATCAATTTTGGGTTGTCGACGCTCGATTTATTTTGGGGGTAACGTGAGAGCCATTTAACGGGTTTGGAAACACTATGAGTTTTATTAACACATTGAATATGAACCATAATTGGGTAGGTGAAATCAATGCTTCTAAAAAATCCCGAGTTCATCATCATCGTAATAAGTATATCCCACCTAAAGATAGGGTCCGAAGATGATAAGATGTAGACAGCCTTACTTCTACCCCATATGAATAGAGAGGTTGCTTCCAATGAGACCCCCAGCTCATGATGCTTGATTAACCGATCATCTCAACGCTTTTATTGTTATTTTCACAAAAATAAATAAAATAACGTTGAAATTAGTTCAATTTTATTTTTGCCTCTCGAGAGCTCATACATATATACATTATATGTGTACACTGCAAACAAGGCATGCATAGGGCGATCGCCTGGGCTCGAACACGGGTCTTAGTATACACCCACCAGTTTTGTTGAGAACCCTAACCAACTCAGTTCGGTTTGCAAAAGAAGCCTGAGTTCAAAAAGTTGAAAAGGTCTCTCAAAATCAAGATCGAGTCTGAGAATCTGAACCTGAAGCTATTTAGAAACACCACTCGATTGTTGAACCTAAGGTCCAGAAATTCAAGTTGCAGCTTGAAATGGTGGCTGAATATGTGTGTAAATGACCAAAAATCCCTCACCTGACTTGCACGTGAGAAACATTTAACAACATAAGTTAACGGAGTTAGCTGAATGGACCAATATTGTAGTATTTTACAATACTATGGACCAAAATGGCAAAAAAATTAACTTAAGGATGAAATTAGAAAAAAAATGACATATAACCAGGGACCAAAATGGTAATTTACTCAAACATGATTGATCCTAATGAAAAGCATGTTTTAACTAGAACAACAATCAAGCAACATATACGATAACAAATGTAAATATAAGATACTCTTAAACGAATTGAATAAAGGTCTGATACCATGAAAATTGTATAGAGACAAAATGGTTAGGTTTTGATGTTATGAACCATTATTCAATTACTATATTAACTTTGAACCAGCAAATTGACCTGAATATCACCTCTAATGACCCATGCGTGAGTACATATCACTACCCACACACCTACCTTAATATTGTAGATACATTATACCCTATAACAAACACAAATAAAGTGAGGAGTAAATTCATGAATTGGTTCGTTTGGGTAGCAAGTCAATTGGGCGTTTGAGTTTTTAGCATTGTTAGCAAACTAAAGGTAATGAATCTATTACTTTGGGTATAAATATAGGGTGATAGTCGCTTTTACAGCTACATATGTTTTAGGGTATTACGTCGCAGTGATACCTTTTTAGATTTGTTGTCGTATGTTTAACGCTTATTTTTACAATGACAAAGATTTATATTCAATCTTTGTTAAAAAATCGATTTTCTTCCTGTCGCGAAGCTAGAGTATAAGACTAGCTTTAGACATAAAACTCTTCTATAGACTTTCTAGCTAGTTACTCACTATATTTCATAATAATTCAATATCATTTAGTCAAAACGCAATACAAAAATAATTTGAACATTTGGTGACAATGCAAAAGTGTGTGTGAACATTTGGTCTTTTAGTTAATGGTTATTTTAGCTTACTGGTCTTCATATGTAATGTTAACATCATAATCTATGATCTTTGTTTATTAATCTTACTTTTCCATTGATATAGGAAAATAAAGTAGATTAATTACATTTGTCATTTGCAACTTGTGGCGACGAATAACAACCATAAAGATGCTCTATGTTTTACATGATTTTCACCACATGCACAGGAATAAATATATATGTGTCTAACAGCCTAAGTTTTGTATTCATTCATGTCATTGACTCGATTATTTTTACGCATTAAAAAGAGTACTGTGATTATTTATTCATTTTCATCAAGTTATATACACTCTCAATCATAGAATAATAATGAAAACCCTTGTAACGTATTGTGCAAACTATTTATATGGGTACATATTATGAAAAATATTAAGAAAACCTAATTAAATCATATTTCTTGATTGTGGACTTATGGTAAAGATTACTACAATAAACCGTAGCTGATATACTTTCTCTAATGCTCTCTCGCTCAAAGCGGGTGGAAATCAAATTTTGTGGAAATTAAATATTTATACAAGAGCGAAAAACGATGAATCTGTTGGTAGAAAAACATATAATTTCGAAACACCAAATAAAATTGATAAAACAACGGTTTGACCTAGAGTTTCCATTAAAACAGCTTGAACCAGTCCATGAACATTGTATTTGTAATGATCAAAGGTTAAAATATAGTTCATTTAGAAATTAGAATTAGTCTCTACATACCAAGAGGCATTTGTTTCAATGGTACAAGGTGTTTGTCAAATGTGTTCCTCCCTAAAATAGGTTGACGGTTCTAGTCACATAATGGACAAAAGGTGGAAAAAATTTGCTCTTAAAAAAAATTAATTTGGTCCCCAGATGGAATATACGTATTTGGGCGTTCCATTTATTATCAGTTGAAAGGCTTTTTAGAACAAACTATATTCAACATATGTATATACATAATCACTCAACTTTATTCATAGCAATACTGAGTATTATTTACAGCTCACCCTCCTCATACTCTACCTTTATGTAAGAAATACTGAGTATGATTATAATGATGATGAATCAATTAACTTTATATGTATCATGGTGCATGTTTTTGACTATGTTGTAAAGGTTGGTTATCAGGATCACCACCAGTAAAAAAAGAACAATTATTGATCATCAGATTTCATTACTCGAAAACTAGATACCCTATAACCCACAGACTCGAGTTTATATATAGTTACAATAACTGGAGAGAAAGTTAACTGATTAGAATTACATTCAAACACTTACTGAAAAATTAATTAAGAACAAAAGAAAAACAAGTATTACTAATTTGCCCTAAATTAATCAAATGTAGGAAACTTGATCATCCCACCCATGTGTTCGGGTTAGGTGAATATCACCGCATCACCCATGAGCTCGGGTAATAGGCTCAAGCCCATGCTTATGGTCGAACATGTTGTATCCTAAATTTGTCAAATGACAAGTTAACGCTCATTGTTTAGAAAAATATTAACTTAGAATAAGGCAATATGGCAACATGCTATAAGTTAACGTTAATTGTTTAGAAAATTATTAACACAAAGCCGGCTCCCTGTATTTCAATATACTGTATGATCTTCTGATTAGAGGATTTTTAGGGGAATGTAGATGTAGCTTAGTTGTCTGTCAAGGGTTTAGATTTTCCTACACTTTAAGATGACTTTGAATATTGTTATCTTAGTGCATTCTTATGTTCATATGTTGATCTGGTGCTTAATCCCTCCATTATTTCTTTTGTTTAGGAGCATCAGTTTCCTTCAAAATACAAAATACCTTGGTGTACTATCATTTTAATAATATTGTTCTATATGAATACAAATATGTTCTCTACATGTATAAACCTAAGAAGCACGTGTCGACGTTAGGAGTATCAATCGTCTTATCAGATAGACAAATTAAAAGATTTCAAATTGGCTAGTTAATGGGTTTACTAGGTGAACCAAATACCACACTAATATTTATTCTTGCAAGTATATCGACGCAAACAAACTTAAATCATGGTGTGTTCTATCCGAGTCGACTCATTTAATTATTATCTTTTAATTCATATCTTTTAAAATATTATATTCCTTATCACATTCTAAATTAACAAACATAGGCTAATTTAGCTCGAGATAATAAAAATATAGATTAGAATAGGTAAAAGTGAGAACTAAGTGATTGGAGTAACCAACAAATTTAATTTAATGAAAATAAAAAAATTAAATTGATGCATGTTAGGAATATTAAATAAAAACTTTATTAGATTAAAAAACCCTTAAACTTAAACATGTCAACACATGTTAGGAAATTGCAACTACTAATTGATGCACTTGTACACATACCAACTCATCACAATGATGATCTAAAACTCGTAATTCTTAGAGTTGTGGGTCCAATCGAGAGAACACTCGACAACAAAGATCGACACAACTCGATCCACAAAAGATGTAATTTAGGTTTTAAGGATAAAAGTACCTCATAAACCAGAGTTAAGAGTTACATTAATGTTGGTTTAATTGAACTACAAAGGAAGAAGAATCACAGGGCATGGAATGAACTCAGCAAGCAGATTTGCATCAACATGCTTTGAATGAATCGCTTCCATACTCATAATAACCAAATCTAAATTCATATCATCTGCAATCTCGCCTATAATTGCTGTCGGTTTGCTACCTTCACCGAGTCGTTCTAACAGTTTAAATTCTTTGAACCCGCCTATTATTTAAAATTTAAATAATCAAAATTAATTAAAAAAAAGATGATGTCTTTTCCTTTATAGTCTTAAATTAAAAATGTTTATTAAAATCCAAACAAATAAACTGCCTTAAATTATAGTGTAGTTACTAGCTAGAGAGAAAAAAGAAACCCAAGTGCAGGAATTTATTTAGATAAAATTGCATGAAAGTAACATTAAAAATCAATAATCACACACAAATTATAAGTTGCAGTGAAAAATCAACCATTGGTATTTTAACGCATTAATAAGCAGATATTTGGGTGACAGTGACATTACCTTCAGACAAATGCCAGCGGATGCTTGAAAGCTGAGTGTCATGCTCTGGTAATGATTCTTTCAGCTTTTCATCAATGACTATAAAACACACAAAAAAGATATATAAATTTTTATTGGTTGTTTTATAAATGTTTTGATAATACATACCCACAACAGTTATGTCGGCACCATACTTCTTGGCTAAAGCAGCTGTAGTTGCTGCAGCCTATTAAGCAATATTAATGCAAGAAGAAAGTTGAGTTGTTAATAAATAATAAAAAGATTATAAAATGAAGAAGAAAAATTTATAAATAAAGCAACTGATCAAGTAAAGATAATTAAATAACAATGTCATGGAAGCTGGTCAAGTAAAGAAGTGTGTATGTGTAGAAGTGTGAATTTTTTACATGACATAAACTTTACACAAAATTACTGGTTTTGCTTGAGTTTAAATGGATTCAGGTCGAACCCGCAAACAAGTTTAGTTAAACGGGCAGGGTTCAGGTCAGCTTGATGGGTTCACAGGTTGACCCTTTAGCGCGTTTATTGTTAAAAAAGTTTATGCATAATTTATGTGATAACTTAAACTAGCTTGGTATTTATGACAATATTTAAAAGTTAAAGAACATGCATCAGGTTTTTCTAATTATTAGTTTTATACAGATGTGTATATTCGGTAATAAATTTGTTGACTTTAGAGTACAAATATGCATGAAAACTAAGTTATTTACCTGTCTAGTTCCTTCAGAAAGATAAGGATTTCGATCTGTTATTGGTAAAAGAAGGTGTTTAAATTCAGTAAAAGCCTCAGCAACTGAATCGACCCCAACAGCTTGTGTTTTAACTGAAGCTGAAATGATTTATATAAAATAATAAGAATCCATCCACTGAAAATATAACAAAGTGATGCAATTAAATAATAATAATAATAATCAATGATCTAGGCTTTAAAAGTTTGGCCACACCAGAATATATCAAGTGTCTTACCACTTACCATTTAGGGAAATTAATATAGATGCTTCAAACAAAATATTAAAGATTCTACGAAATTCTATGAAGAGTAAAATATGCAAAGTGTGACAATCCATACATAAAAAGAAGTCGTTATTTTGAAACTGTTCATTAAGACACAAATGTATATACTGCATTGAAAGGAAGCTGATGATCAATAAAAGATTCAGATAATTTGATGATGGTGATGTTAAACTGGGAGTCAATAACAGGTAATGAAATCGCACACAATGACACAAATTGATCAACTCTTGATTGATCTTTTATTAATTGCAAAACAAATTACACCTTTGAATGAATTAAAACAAAGAAACAACTAATGTCATTCATTTAGATACACAGTATCTAATAGCTACAAACTATTGATATCATCAGTTCTGGTTTCAGGTTTGATTATCCAACATCTTACAGGATTTCCAGCTTTTTTATTTCAATACTTGAGGAAATTTGGAGTTTTGGTCAGTGGTCAAACAATTTAACAGAATTACATATCACTTTGTTAGAGGATCAAAGACTAAGTTGTTGATACAGTAATTGATTTCAAATTTTAAACGATGCTTCTACGGGGCAAAGGTGTGTATTATTGCCTTTGAATCAGAAAATGCAATCAACTCTTGGTTCATGTCAACAAGTAGAGACTTCAAAGTAACAGTTGAGAAACAAATTTCGATAAAAAATAAACAATAATAGAAGCCACTGTTAACAGTTAAGTAAAAGTGAATCATATATGTAGAAACATATACCTGTGCGACCAATTCTAAGTAAATTTGATACAATCGACCGTTTTCGAGATTCCCGGTTGATGGAAGACGAAAATGAGGAGGATGTTGATACGGATAATTTTGGAGAAATTGAACACAAAGAAGTTATTAAAAAATGTTTCGATGATGTTTCTACATGAGCAAGTGATGAACAGTTCGCAAACGCCATGATCGACCAAAACGAAACCCTAACAGTGACTCTTCTCAGTGAAGTTTTCTGATGTAGATGGGGGAAATTGTCTAGCTAAGTCTAGAAGATGGATATTGGATGAATAGTTTTGTTTAAGATAAATAATAAAAAAACAAATAATTTAAGAATGAAATATTTTTAGTTTATTTTTTTCATATGGATTCAATGAATGATAAAGGTGTTTTACCTCTCATGATGCAGATGTGGTGAATATTAAAATTAGAATTAGATAAATGTGTTAGATAAATGTGTGTTTGTCTGATAAAAAATAATAATTTTGTTTTAAATTTATGGTCACTAAAATACAAAATATATAAGTTTAGCAGAAACATATAGCAAAGGTTTATACTTTCTATCGTAAGGTCATTTGTATGATAGGATGTCAGGCCGTAAAGGACTTAAGTTAGGTGTCGTTTTTACTCAAACCTATATCAAACTCAAACCATATTGCTTAAATCTACCTAAACCTACATAACATCAAACATAAACTAACGAACCCGATTAATTGATTTACACTAAATTAACATCTCATTCATTATATCGACCTTTATTTCATATAAATAATATCTTTTTAGTTATTTTTGGATATTTTTTGTCTTTATTTCACGTCCAAACACTTACAAAAAAAAATGGCCATAATTCTAAATTTATTGAAAAGTTTTTTTTTTTTAAATAGAAGTTTTGATCAATTGATCAACACGCTTGTAGTGCAATGACATTTGTGTGATGGTTAGAGCTTGGAGATCAGATAGGTCTCAGGTTCGAACATGTTTTACAGATTCTATTATATTTCCTCTCACCCGAGACAACGCGAGTACCATGTTGGCACACTTCAACGATTCGCTACCCAGCGAATTCGTTAGATAGAAGGCTGACTTTTCGTCGTAGTGAAGCCTAGTGGCTAGCTATTTTGCTTTTAAAAGATTTTGATTTTTTAATAATCTAAAACTGGGTAGATATGGACAGATGCTGCTAAGGCCCTGTTTGTTTGGGCTGACCGAACTGCTGACCAGCTGACTCGGTCAGCGGTCAGGCTGTTTGATTCGATTGCCGTGCGTCTGACCGAGTCATCCTTGGCTGACCGGGACCTTGATTTTTCCTATGCTGACCGGCTGACTGAGGCGTGGGGCGTTGTTGGTTCGAGACGGGGGTGGGGCGTTGACGTGGGTTCGAGACAAGGGATCAGAGGCTGGTGTGTTGTAAAAGTCGCCATAGGCGGCCGACTAGGCGGCGACTAGTCGCTGATCGGAGGTAGATTTTGCGGTGGTGAGACTTGACACGGTGGTGGCTGTAGGGTTGCGGCGACAAGATTGTAAATGCCATTGTAGTGGTGCGGCTAAAAGGGTTTAAACCCTAAAAAGAATCTTTACTCTTTACCGTGTTTCAAAGTTTCACGCCATTTTTTTTCTATCTTATATTTTTTTATATATTAAAAATAAGAATATGGTATTTAAGATAAAAAAAATGAAATTTTAAAAAAGAAGGAAGATGGCATTTGACTCAGTTTAAGGTTATTTTTATCATTCAGCAGAGTCAATAAGATACAGAATCAAACAACCAAGTTTCAATCAGATGCAGACTCAGTTAAAACTTCTAACTAGTTCAGCTTCTATCTCAGATTCACTCGTATCATATCCAGTAAGCCGAAATAGCCCGTAAGTGCTATTCGTTCAAAGCTCGAAGTTTAGGAAACCTTTTGAAGTTCACCGTCGAGCCATTCTGAACTCGGCTGTTTCATGGAAGTTAACAACAGCGACGGCAGCCCACCGGAAACTCCGCCTACGGGAAACATGATCACCGTATCTCATCACCACTTCGGAGATTCAAATGGCTCCGACGATGCAATCTCCATCACCGTCATCGAGGTGTATTCATGAATTCCCCTTCGCCTTCCTTTCTGTAAATCGATAATCATTTCGAACCATTTTGCATTTGTTACACTGTTTAGGGCAATCAGTAGAACATAAACGCATAAGAGAATCCCGATTGTTTTGTAGCAAGCAAATTAGCTGTAATTGTCCTAATTCTTTCTAAAAAAACGGCTATGATCATCAATTGTACAGAATATGAAAGAAGATTATGGACTGTTCGTGTGGCCATGTAGTGTTATCCTGGCGGAATATGTATGGCAACAAAGATCACGCTTCGCTGGAGTTAGCGTGATTGAGGTAATTTTGCAACTAAAATCTGTAGATTTGATCTATTTTAGCCTGTTGCTTTATTCTAAATTCTGTTTATAATTATCAGTTATTCAAACTTAGCATGATGTTAGTTTGCAGCTTGGGGCTGGAACATCACTTCCTGGTTTAGTTGCTGCAAAAGTAGGTGCAGATGTCATTCTTACAGATGACTCCAACAGACTAGAGGTATAACCAATTTTCATATATTGCTGCTCGTTGCGGTACGCACATTTTATATTTCTTTTTGCCTGTCAATTCTGGCAAAAAATTGTTTTTTTTGTCTCTCTTGAGAGAATATTAGTCTTATGATTACAAACATAAGGTTGCCATTAGAATCAAAACTTTCTTTTGTTAACTTAGTGTAAGAAATCTTTTACTCATGTCAGGTTGATCAGATTGCTATTAAGTTTTGCTTCATATTTTCCAAACAATGTACAAAGGTTAGGTTTTAGCAGCACTTTAAAGTCTGATATAAAAACGAGCTGTCATAACATGGATTTATAATTAAAGGTGTGGTAGATACTAGATAGTTACCGTTAGTTGAGTAAATTTATGTAACATAAAGAGTTAACATTGCCATTAAAACGAGTTACATTTATTTACATAACCTATTACTTTGGGCAATGCACATACTTATGGATTGAAATGGTCAGCCAAAATTAATCTACTTTTTTACATATAAATTTAAAGTGATTAACTCCTTTATATAATTAGTATTTATATCTTTTGTGCTTCTCCTAGCAAGTTGTTTTAACTTTTATGTAGTTAGCTGCATATGTTTTATTACTCGTTGAAATTTTCGTACTTTAGCAAACAGTATGCTGTATCTTATGAGCTTTTAATAATCAATTTGCAGGTTTTGGACAACATGAGAAGAGTGTGTGAGCTAAATAATATCAACTGTGAGGTAATACTGATTATTTATAATTTGTATGAATATGCGCCTGCCATTTGAACACCTGATACATTTCATTTTTACTATCATTCAGTAGGGACCTTTATCATCCAATAATTGTGTTCACCTGTTGGCTGATAATATGTGTAATATATTATATATTATCCACAT
The DNA here is from genome assembly GCA_009936405.2 of Stevia rebaudiana. NCBI lineage: Eukaryota > Viridiplantae > Streptophyta > Magnoliopsida > Asterales > Asteraceae > Stevia > Stevia rebaudiana. The sequence goes on from WOUH02000014.1 coordinate 11,743,310, forward strand.
CCAGTAACAAATCTTGATATTTTATTAAGATTGACATAAGTCAGTATGATACAGTAGTTACTTTTGCCTCAACATCACAAGCTTATTCCTTTACAAAGAATAATTCTGATTGGGTAAATTAGAGGTGTGATTTTAACCCATCTAGTATAAACGAGTAGGAGTCAGTTCTAGTTATATTTTATCTTTAAATGAGTCAAAGTGGTAAAATATAAATAATTAGGTTGAAAGTATATTGTTCAAACAAGCTTATTATGGAGATCTGTCTGGACTGGAGTAAGTGCTGTAAAAGAAAATGATATTTTTTTTGTATTGAATGAACAGTATTAATGATAGTAAATGACCATTTCACCCTAAACTTGTGTTGGATGAAAAATTATGGTTTGATAACTATTTAGGATGTAAATTTTCTAATGGCAACAAATACGAGCTTTTTAAATATTTAAATTTGATTAAACCTAATATAAATAATTATATATCTAATTTTTTCAGCTGTAACTTACATAATTAAGATTAAATTGGACTACTAAATTTTAGTTTAGAATAACTAGACTTAAATTGTTAATTGTAAATATAAATAATATTATATTATAATAAATAGTAAGTAATATATATTAGTAGTGTTTTTGTATTACATAATTGATTTTAAGTTAATATAGTAACTAGTTAATTACAATTTTTAATACCAAATGATGATAGCTAGCTGAAGGGAAAGGATCAACTAAATAGGGAGCTTATTCTAAGAAACCTAAGAGGGATTACAAAAAACTTCATAACCGCCTCAAACGAACTCCGATTGAACTCATTTTAGCGGCGTTGGAACCGTCTTGTCAAAATCTACGATCTTAGCTTTTGGGTTTAA
>WOUH02000014.1:11748740-11764703 GCA_009936405.2 Stevia rebaudiana
AATAGCGCACGTAGCGACGTGCGTGCGTCTCCCCTGTTCTCTTCTCCACCGCGTCCCTCCGGCAAACTACCTCCACGGCGGCGACGTGCGGCCCTACGGACGCCGCGCTGCAGGTAGTCTAAGTGTGAAGATGATATTTTATTCAATTTCATTTACAATTTACTAAATTAACCAAATACCTCATAACAAGATTGCAATGATTAGAACTTGGGCTTTATAGTCGCTGTCAAGAGTTGACCATGGATACACACAAAAACATTAAACGGATTAAAATTTTGTTAAGCTGGAAATCGGTAAATTAACATTGTGCTTTATTTCCCCCAGTATAACAAAAACGTTGAAAGTTTAATCCATTGATAAATGATAATGATATATTTATATAAATTGTTGAATTAATCTCATGATATAGTCATGCGCATTTAGTCCAAAATATATAAAATCAAACAACATAGCTTTATAGACAACTGTTGAAAACAAATGGGTTTGAAAGTACTTTAAAGTTTAAACAAAGCCTATGGTTTTTTAGACCCATGATTGGTGACTTTTAATAGGCTTGGTCTAGTGTTTCATTCATATTGGTATACGGGTTTCTTAGTAGGTAAGCTTCAAACTTAAAAGTGAATAAAAAAAAAAAACTAATTATTTAATAATTACATACTTTTTTTTTAATAAAGTATCAGTGACGAACCCAAGATTTTTTTTTCCTGTGGGTCACATTTTTCGTTCCTCTTATTTACTGTAATCTTGATTTTTGATTTCGGGTCAAGTCATCGGGTCGGGTCAAATAAATATAATACTATACAGTACCATAATAAAATTAAATTGTCAATTCAAAACACACAATACTCTAAATTCTAATATTAAAGCTTACAACAATTCAATCATATATATGGGGTGGACTATATATGGGGTTTGGGTGAATGGTGAATATTTAAAATTTAAGTCTAGATTTTTTTTTGTTTAATAGAGGAATGGGTTGACTCTATATGGGGTTTTGGTGAATTCGTAAGAAAGAGAAAGAAGGGTTTATGTGAATTCGTGAGTAGAAGAAAAAAGGGTTTGGTGAATTTGTGAGAAAGAGAAAGAAGCACGAAAAGGAAAATTAGGACTCTTTTTTGTTTAATAGAGGAATGGATTGACTCGATATGGGGTTTTGGTGAATTTGTAAGAAAGAGGAAGAGGGGTTTGGGTGAATTCGTGAGAAGAAGAAAAAAGGGTTTGGGTGAATTTGGGAGAAAGAGAAAGAAGCAAGAAAAGGAAAATTAGGAAAAGTCCTAAGTGAGAATCAAACTTGGGATGAAGAATACCACACACGCGGATGTTTAACATAAATTGCCACTGTGGCAATTTTATTTTTTTCAATATTATGGGTTCATCTTAATAAATACACTAGGTTCACACATTAAATTCTTTATAACAATACACTACGCATTCAAAATTCAATGAGGTCGCATGACCCCAATCCGTTACATGTAGGTCCGTATATAAATGAACATTAAAATTAGTGTAATTTTACTTTTGATCTTGAGAGCTCACACATATATAAATTATAACCGCACCATAAACCCCTTAAACTAGGTATATATATTTTTGTGAATTGATATTCATAATATGTATATGTATGTGTGTAGGGGTAATTAATGCAAAACCATTTATAGTCAACGTGTATTGAAAGAGACAATGAGCAAAAAAGAAAGAGAGGCTGGTTAAAAACTAGTCTATTCAGTTTGTAGAGCGAAGATATCATAAAATTAATATTGGTTAAGAAAAGCAATGAAAAAAAGAAAACCAAATTACATGAATAATAGAGGGTTTGGAGTTACTCAATCCATCCTAACGTAGCCTTGCTATTTCTATTCACTTACCAAATGGAATAAAAAGATCTCTCTTTAAATTGGTAGTTTAAAACCCAACCTCATTCCGAAATTTCCATATGACCCCACCAAGCTGACATCATGACTGGCTCAATCAACTCGTTCTTTTTTACTTTATGGTTAAGATCCAACCATGCGATCAAAGCGGAGGGGGTGCAATCTGAAGGGGGAAATCGTCTTATGCGTCGCATTTAAAGCAATTTGTATTAGCGTCAATACGATTAATACATGTTTCTACTTAAAGTTGATTATCTCCTAAACATCCATATATACACACACGTAGATATTAAACCGTGAGAGTTGTGACATTTAGAGTCGTTGAATCTTTATCAATAAAATGAGAGGGTCGTTGATTCTGATGAATCGAGGCATGAATTTGAGAGAATTAGCTAATGGGATTTGTTGTGGGACCTTTTTTTACCAACCATCACAAGATGACCTAGTTGTTAGAATCCAAGGGTTCTCCATAGAAGACCTGGGCTCAAATCCCACTAGGCACATCTTTGGGTGGACAACATCTGTGCAATGATCCTAGTGGTGAGATCTGGGGAAAACATGTTACGTGAAGTGTGCGGCAGAGCAAAGGCGAACCTCACAGCCAACCAGAATTATCGCTAGGGGAAGCCTGAGTTTCAAATGGGACCGTTGCTTCCCACGTCCTGGGCCATGAGGAGGACCTGTCATGGGCCGCCTAATGTTAGCGGAGATAACATTTTTTTATGTAATATCAGACTATCAGTACAATTAAACAAGGTAACAATTTTCACTCATTTTATCCAAACTAGCTCAAACGAGTGAGACAAAAGACTAGACAAAAGATTATATTAGATCATAAGGAATTTGTCAAATGAAAGTGTCTAGATGAACTTGATTTACATGATTTTTATATGATTCTTGGTTTCTACTAACCTATTTCCAACTTAAGCTTCCATTCTCATCTTCAACTCTTTTCTATGATAAGATGATAAATACAACTATTAAAATTAACATTGTAGACCATAAAAATAAGTATAGCCCAAACAAGAAGATGCATTAGCATGAGCAAAATCATCACCAATCAACCTCATTGCATAAATCCTTAAAGTTAAAGACATGCGACAAGCATATGAGTTTTTGATATTTAAAGTCGATTTATCAATATTAATTTTTGACCGTTAAGGTTTATTTCCGTAGTGATGTGCCTATATTTATCAACGTTTTGACATTAAGTTTAAAACATTGTCTTCTTTATACAAAGTTTCAAATATTCTAAACGACTTCACTACAACGCCCTCGCTCGTAATGGTTTCATGTGTTTTTATATAAAGTTTCGAACGTTATCAACGACGTGTAGGTTTCAACAAATAGGGTTCGCAAAAGGATTTTGTCGTTAGTTTTTTTACTGATTTACGCACGACACGAACGAGGGCGTTAAACGATGAAAAATTTATGACAACCCGAGGTTACATCATCTTTATTGATATATTAAAATCTAAGTAACCCTATCATACATTATTTCTCCACAAAACTACAAAATTGGCACAGTTTGTAGAGCCTACAAAAACCTTTGCATTTGCTGGCTTCCATCCATCTATTATTGTTGGTATTCTTCTTCCAGAATAACAGAAGGGTTTTTAACTTATATTCATGATGATAATAAAAAATAAAATCTTTCATTTGTTTTAGTCACACGAGACCACTCCGAAAGACCCTGATTGTTTGAATTGAAAAAAAATAAAAAAAATTAACTTTTCTTCACCCTCCTCAGTTATCTTTATCTTCTTATTTCTCCTTGACCTCTTTCTCTCTCCATCTTCAATCTTCTAACTAGAAAACACCCCACAAAGATATACAGATTCATATATTTATGCATAAACTTTGGATTCTGATGGATCTACAGATCTAACCCACATGGGTCTGCTCCAATCTCTTTCGGATCTTCATCTTTTCGTCTGATACGATTCAGTAGCTTACCAGAAATCATACATTGGAAACAAACCCTAATATTGAGCTGTAAGTCTTCAATCTCCTTTCTTTGATTTTGCACTGGTATGATTGTTTGATTGACCTAGTTTGACCTCTAATTTTGCAAACCCACGTTAAGATCCAGCTTATTTAGGTCAATTTATGATTTCAAGCTTCGTGTCTTGTAAATTGTACTATTTGTGCATATCAGTTTAGATTTTCTATTGTATGCAGGAATTCGGTAACCAATTAGGATTATAATTTCTGAGGATATCGAGTGTTTTATAGTTTTGTTTCTTCTTCTTCTTCACATCCAATTGTGGATGTTGAGAAATCATTGGTAAGCTGTGGTGAGAATTGAAATGAGGGATGTTATCAAAATTCATAAACTTTCTAAAGGCCTGTTGGCGACCATCGGACCGTTTTTCTTACACGGGTTCGGATGCAACCGGTCGACAAGATGGTCTACTTTGGTATAAAGACATTGGTCAACACCTGACCGGTGAGTTCTCAATGGCAGTGGTTCAAGCCAATATGTTACTCGAGGATCAAAGCCAGATTGAATCAGGCCCGTTGAGCTTTCTTGATTCGGGTCCGTACGGAACGTTTATCGGTGTTTATGATGGTCATGGTGGACCCGAAACCTCTCGTTACATCAATGATCATCTTTTTCAGAATCTCAAAAGTGAGTTTATAAAACTCAACTCAACATCAGATTGTTGTAATCCTAAATTTGATCTTAATTTCATAATCTGAATCATGGTTTTTGTGAATTTTGTAGGGTTTGCTTCCGAACAACACACGATGTCAACAGAGGTTATACAAAAAGCATTTCAAGCAACCGAAGAAGGGTTTTTATCACTTGTTGCTAAACAATGGACGGTGAAACCGCAACTGGCGGCGGTTGGATCTTGTTGTCTGGTTGCTGTAATTTGTAACGCAACACTTTACATTGCAAACGCGGGTGATTCACGAGCCGTTTTAGGGAAAACGGTTAAGGCTACCGGTGAGATTATTGCTATCCAACTTTCAACCGAACACAATGCAAGCATAGAATCAGTTAGACAAGAACTTCATAGTTTGCATCCCGATGATCCTCAAATTGTTGTTTTGAAACATAACGTATGGCGCGTGAAAGGCCTCATACAGGTCCTGATCTTGAATTTGATTTTAATTTTCATTTTGATTTTAATTTGTAAGTAGTTAGATCATGTTTATGTTATGACTTATGACACTAATGCGTTTAAATCAAATTATCTTCGTGTTGCAGATATCTAGATCTATAGGTGACGTGTACTTAAAAAAAGCAGAGTTTAACAGGGAACCGTTGTATGCAAAATTTCGACTTCGTGACCCGATTAAAAGACCGATATTAAGGGCAGATCCGTCAATTTCCATGCATGAAATTCAACCAGAAGATCGGTTTCTCATATTGGCATCTGATGGTCTTTGGGAGCATCTTAGTAATCAAGAAGCTGTTGATATTGTGCAAAATCACCCGAATAATGTAAGCGATATACTTATTATTTATCTAATTTTCTCTTCCAATTTTGATAATATTTGTTCATCGATTCTGAATCGTGAAGGATATTGTAGTAGATCAACGACATTTTTTACTTTCAAGCACCCACTTTGGATACTTGTAAGTTGTAACTTCTAGTATAACTGTCAATATATAAATCAGTATCATAATTCATACATAAACCAACACATGATAATAAATATAGATTTTTTCTCATTGCATTTTCATTTGTTGAATTAAGACATCATAATACAGGTTTATCACTAAATTTGCATCTAGATCGTTTTTATAGACATTACTGTACGACCTGATTTTCGTTTAGTTAAATTTTCCAACTCGTTTAACGAATAAACGGGTTAAATTATTTACGAATATAGTGAGAGGGTCAAAATAGTAATTTCACCTACGAAATATTTGAAAAACTAAATAATTTTGTAAAATACAGGGAAGTGCGAGAAGGCTAGTGAAAGCAGCGTTACAAGAAGCAGCAAAGAAGCGAGAAATGCGATATTCAGATCTTAAAAAAATCGAACGGGGAGTAAGACGTCATTTTCACGATGACATAACTGTGGTAGTTATATTCCTCGACTCAAATCTTGTAACTAAAGCCAGCTCATTAAAGGGGCCCACTTTGTCCTTACGTGGCGGCGGTGTCAACCTCCAAGCAAAAACATTTCCGCCACTATCAACTACCACGGGCCTCGGTGCCACCAATGCGTGAGTTGTCGGGTCAGTTTTATCAGTCACTAGTTTTAATTCTTTTATGTACAAGGTGACATTTTAACTCGAACGTGTATGTTATTTGGTTTCTTTGGGAGATAAAGAACAAAAAAGGTAGAATCTGAGGAGAGATAGAATCTTGAGTTCTATGTTATTACCGTGTAAATGCTGTAAAACCGTGTTAGAAATTCAGAATTGTTTTTTTTTTTAATTTGTTTACAAAGTTTAATTTTGTGTGATCCTTATCTATTTCGAAACTATGAGAAAATCAAGAAAAAATATGTAATTTTAGCTTGTTTGGGATGGGGTTGGTGGATGATGGGATCTATTATTTTTATGATTTGCAAGTTTACAACACTAGCTAATAATGAATATTATCTTCTTGTTGACTTGTCTCTATCAAAGTTATAATAGCTAATGATAAAGGCTTTCATTCCCTACTTGGTGGTCGAATTAATTTTGAACCATTAATATATTGTTGCAATTGGTCTTATCCTATTGCAAATAAGAAAAGGGGAAAGATATCAAACCTACAAATGTATAATACCTTTTGGGTTTTGAGATTGCTTGTTATTGTAGGATCAAATTCTTGTATGGCTAGAAACTTTATTGTTTCAAGAACGAACCATATTGTAAGGTAAAGAGACATTTAGTTGGATTCAAACTCTACAACATGCACTATAGTTTGATACACATCTATTTTCATATAGGAATTAACACGACTGCAATTTGCAAGCATAAATAGGGTAATAAAAGGATGAGTGGGGGGTGGAGTATATATTAAAAAAAGCTTATTTAAGAATAACAAAGGGCACATAACATATATCCAATAATGGTTCAAGCTAGGAACTAGAAAAGGCATGTTTTATTGTTTGCTACGGGAAAGTACTCGAGTGGCGTTTAGGTACCATACTGCATGTTGCCCACGATGTTATTGGGCCGATGGTTTGGGTAAGGTTGTCGCGCCAAGAAGCGGCTAATGGATCATGAGTGACAGTGGTAGAAAATGGAGAGGCAAGGTTAATTTGGTCCTAGGAGGCTTGGCGTTGTTGATCGAGATGCAACAAGCTGCAAGTAGTATCCCAAGTGAGAACAAGTTGGTTGATAAAAAGTGTCCGGGGAGGGGCCGGATCGCTTCGCGATCTGATGTACGCAGCCTTACCCTGCACTTTTTGTGCAAGAGGCTGTTTCCCACGGCTTGAACCCTGCACTTTTGGTTGATGTAAGTACCAATTTTGTCATATTCCGTTGGGAGTCCAAGTTGCAACACCATGTGTTGTTCGGTGACCACCGAGTTGTCAGCAAGTTCTTTCAAACAACAACTATAAGCATCTAGATTAAGCATGACACAAGAGATTGGTAGATAAACTCAGGCTGGGTTGCATACGATCATGTACCCTTGGTGTTGAGGAATATGTTCTTGATCCGCTGCAAAGGTAGTTGATTTAGGTTGAATAACTTGAACAAGTAACTCGTCTAACATTGTTATGTATATCCATTATAAGACGGTTGCATCGATTTTGGACCAAGCAACATAGTCGGGATGGTTTTGGATTGATGAGTTGGTTTGTGTCGTCGATGTATACACGTGCGTGGAGACAAAATAATTTAACCCAGGAGGAGTAGGGAGACTTCAATCCCATCAAGAATAAGCACCTTGTTATATTTGTCATTGTGTACTGTAAATTAGTCAAAGTGGTTCCGGGCTGGTAGGGGAGGAGGAGGAGGAGGAATCACCTTTTTGGTCACAATGAATGAAGCCAAGAAACAAATGACATGGTTTGTTTTTTCATAGGTAATCTTGGTCAACGTCCAAGAATACATTATTGGCATGCTCTCGTATCTTTTTTTTTTTTTTTTTCCAATGACGAATTTTATTAAACTCAAAGGTAGAAATAATATAGGGTTTCTATCTATGAACTTATATTTTGGGAATGTGTATCGTATGTTAATTACAAAATAATAAACAATGATATAATACATATAACATAATAATTACAAATATATCATCTATCATTAATCATTATAGACAAAACAACCAAAAAGTCATTTTATTGCTTATTCATATATACAAATTACAATTTTACATCATTTCTGGTCATCTTTTCATAAGAACTCCTCCTCATATCTTACCATACTTTTGCCAAAAAATGAGCATGACAACACATTTCCGGACAATATATAATCTTGAACGCTTTTCTCGAACCGCAGCCAAACATTTTGCACCACTTCTTCTAAGCATGCCACCTTCTCGGTGATTATGAATCCATTCCTTTTTACAAATTCGGTTCCCCCTTTGTGATATTGTCATTGTCGATGCGCAATGTCCCATCTTCCTTTCCAAATAACTCTAAACCTTAAACCATAAAGAATTTGATGGCTATAGTGTTATGCTAATCAAGTTTTATGAGAGAAACATGCATCAAGAGAGATTAGTCTACCGTTTGGAGGTGATGTGGTGTGAATATATCAAGAAATTTAATGGTGAGCTAGAGGGGAAAATATCAGAAGGGTTTAAGGTGAGTTCGTGGGTGACTTAGGTCCACAAGTCATGCTGTCATTGGTTAGAACCTACCAACCCTAAAAAGAATCTTGTTTTCGATGGGTCAGGTGGTTGGCTTACGTTGGTCTTTAGAAAAAGGTGTTCCTTTTTTGTTTGCATCCGCAATTATGATGCACCTCACCGTTAATGCCATTTGTTGGTGGAATAAACTGTTTAATATGGTACATGGTGATCACTAACTAATATATAAGAACCTAACGTATAGCCTATAGAATGCATGATATATTTTTTAAATATACGAACACGACTGATTCATAATATTCTTAGTTTACATAATCATTAAAGTAGGATATCCATCGCATCAAAATGTTTGAATTCGGGTATTTTACTAAACAAAGAATATATTTATTATATGGGTGATGATAGAAGACTTATTTTTCTTTGTCTCTATATGAATATTATAGAATATATAATTTATTCAGGTACAAATTACAAATATATTTTAGATACATTTGTATATAATTTAGAGCTTTGAGTACAAATAATATAGAAATAATTAAATGGTGAATGGAATAACTAGTTATTGTGAGTTGTGAGAACATATAATAATGATATATAATATAATTAGAATGAGTATATGAGTCGTGTATGAAAATTAGTACGATAATATTTTTGTGTGCCTCAATCTAATATTTTCCCACCTATTGAATGATTGAAAGTATATAAATGCAATAATTAAGAGTTTTTTGGGTACCTGTGATTCAATGCACAATAAAAATAATACCCGGAAAAATGTAAATCTCACATCTTAAATTTCAAAAACTTATACATAGCTAGAGATTGAATTGTTTACATCAACTCCTTTTAAGTCGAGAGTGTGAAGGTCTCAGGTTCAACTTTTACCCAGAGGTGATGGAGAGAATGTACACCTCAGATGAGGTCACTGGTTCGATCCCAAGAAGGGAAGAGGGTTAAGTTTACGGATTCCATCTGTTTCCCCCTTGGCTACATTGTCGGATACCGGTGACTAGCACGCAAAATCATATGCTGTTAAAAAAATAGACAACCAAGTGGTCAAGTACTATTTGGAGCAAAACTTTTTTTTAAACAGATAAACTATACAGAGACATATAGAACAGGTCACCAAAAGATGGAAATCCTAAACAAAAACAATAAAACAAGCAAAGGAAACAAATAAAAGAAAAAAGATACTAATGCTATGTGATTACATCCCTAATATTGAAGTCTAACTATATGTCCCAATTTAGAGACTTGAATTTGGACCTGTTCGAAATCTATAGAAACGAATCTTCTTTAATGTTGTGGATTGTCGTCTCTAACGGAAAGTTGTTTTTATTAAACTCTTTCTCGTTTCCCGCCTTCCAAATCCTCCATATCGTAGTGTATACCACACTCTTGATCGTCTTTTTCCAAAAAAAAAAAAACTCTCAAACCAAATAGACTAAACCCAATAACTCCAAAACTAATGAACACTTATATTTTATGTTAAAAACGTTGATTCTCTAAAACTTTCAAAGAATGTTTTAAAATATTTTTACAAAAGGGTAGCTTTGTAGAATAGTAACCAAGTTTCAAAAGTGTTCCAATAATTAAGTCACTTAAGATTAAAAAGTGTTTCAATCAAGTCACTTAGCTTTCACATTCAATATAAATTATAGGTTTTAACATGATTTTTTGCATGATTCTTTTGGTTTCATCAAGAAAATAATTTTTTATATTTTTTATGCTAATATGGAGCGGTGACGTGGATTTGAAGTTTTTTCTATTTTTTAATAAAATTAACCAGTTTTTTTTTTAATTTATAATATAATTATATATATTAGAAATTTCAGTTCTCAAATCTTATATTTCATTAATTTCTGAAAACAAACAAAATCCCATAATAACCCGATCTGAAGGTTTAGTGACCAAATTTAGGCAAAAGATGTATTAATGACCTAATTAAAACACTTTGAAACTTGATTACTACAAACTTCAAATTTGTATATAGGTATAACTTATTTGGATAATACTATATTTATAGTTATGTTAATAACAAGTAACATTATTTGGATTGCATTTGTCTAAATCAAATCTTAACAAGTAATTATATGAATTAATCGTTTGTCGGTATTCCACCTTCCAACGCATGCATAACAAATTTATGAGGTTATAATTGTATATGAATTATACTATTAATTACTTATGGGTTCAGGTTCTTGTTGAATGTTGAGAGATTTGCAATGAGTTAAAGTCTGCATAAGATGCACTGGCGTACCTATATAAGGAACTCAGTTTCTCTGAAAAACAAAGTTTAAATATCATCGTCGTTAAAAAAACCTATATAAGGAACTTTTGGTACACTCAACACCCATAAATTATATTTTTTTAAAAGTTGAATATATGATTTGATCTCGACCACCCCAAAAAATTTCACCGACTCCCATGAAACTTTTACAATGACAGAACCCCAAAAAATGAGAATTTCAGATTTTTAAAAATTAAAATTTTTAAAAATACACCTTTTATAACTAACTGATACGGGAACAAAGCAATTCAAATGACTCAAAATCTGAATGTACGTTCTCAAAAGCTTCAAAACCTCAAAATTTTGTAAATAAACTTAATATAAAATAGGGTTATATGAAAATCACTAAAACATACTTATAGGGATTTAATTCAATCCGACATAGAAGAAATTCTACTTACACAAATCAAACAGTAATGATCCTCAAGGAAACAAAAATTATATAAAAGAAACATATGACAAAATATTCAACGTGATAATCATGCAAGTGCCCAAATCCCCTTAATAACTCTCAACTCGTTGTCTTTTATGCGCCACCAACATTTGATTGTTTGGTACGTACGGGTACGGTAGTTAAATCCTAATGCTTCTGCGTCACTAACTTAACTAATAAAACCACCATCAAACCAAAACTAGTTATACTATTATATTATAGATCATTGGGGGTAAAAGTGTTTCCCTCTTGCATAGAAGATTATGGGTTTAAATTACCAAGTTATATTAGTTTGGAATGATTTAAGAGTAAGAGTACGGTAGATTTGTCAATCATAAATAAAAAATAAGCTATACATCTCAAGCAACCTAATATACATTACCTATGATAAAGCCCAATACCAATTTAATAATTTACCCTAATACCAGATTACACACAACGTACCCACGTTACATTTATAGAAAATAAAACCAAAAATGTTATTTTGAATAACTGAATACTAATCGTTAGTGTGATAAAAATTCTCAATCTCAGTATCAAAATTTGTCAATTGTGCACGTTACCACCGCCGTTGAATATCATCCGCTATTAGGCCATAATAGTGGCACACAACTGCCGGCATTCACTATTCCATCAATTGTGTGATTATTTTCAGTTATTTGTTAATTGTTACACTTAAAGGCTTATATATGTGATTTGGGCATATCTTTGAATATTAATTAGGAACATTTTTGGCAAAAGAAAACTTGGATCTTCATCTTCTAACTCGAGCCGATTTGAATGCATTACCCGATCCGACCTAACTTAAAACTGTCGGAAACATTCATTATTTGGTGATAGACAACCGAAACCAAAATTTTCCGAAACCCATGAGAAAATTACCTAGGTCCAAAACCCAGTGAGTTTTTTTTTTTTTTTTTTTTTTTTTCTCAAAATAGTATAGGTGAAAAACTTATTTAATAAAATGGTTAATTTAGAAGTATATATCAAAATAGGTTGGTGTTTTTCTTTAAAGCTTTATTTTGAATATGTTGTGTGGTAGTTCCAATGGTTTAGGCGTTGTGCGTCTATGCTCGTTGTGCTTCTATGCTCGTGGTCACCGGTTCTAATTCTTTTTATATTTATTATCAATAGAAATAATAATAATTTCAATGATGTATAATGCAAGTAAATAATAATGTTGTTTACATATAATGATATGATTTTATTACATTGATATATATGTTTACACACACAATAATGAGGTTGCACACACTAATTTCCAATATATTTACGCAAGAAAAGAAACACACACCAAAAGTTAGGGGTAGGGAATTTTAGAGTCAGATGTCCATTTCAAAATCTTAAATTTTTTGGGGTTCGGTTTGAATTGCATCATCATATATTGAAAGATAATAAAAAAATCAATCATGTTTATGTTCCATTCAATTTAAAAATTCAAACTAAATGCACACATTGTAATATTCAAATAATAATATATAAAGCAAGTAATCTAATTCAATAATCCACTAATTGATGTTAAAAAAATAAAATAAAAAAATCCACTAATTAATAATCGACCACCAAAGGAGCTTATAGGCTATAGTCCGACAATACCGCCATTAACGTTTAAATGAATGGTCTTGAGTTTGAATTTGAGGCGAGACAAAAATGTTAATTCAAATATTCAATGTTAAGGGGTTGCACGTAAGTGCTTCTTTATGGGGTAGACTCTGGTCTGATCCCCAAAGCGTCAAATACGGATTTCCGTAAAATCTACCAAAAAGTTAAATTTGAACGTAAAATCTATTGAGTAATAGTTAAAAAAACTACTTGAATTGGTTAAAACCAGAAGTGAGTATATTAGACTTGGAATTAAAACTGATTAAAATGGTTCAGGTTATTGACTTTCCGTTGCCATGTGATTGAAACAGTCGACAACCGGGTAGTCCACTTATGCGATTCAAAAGTTGGAGTGACAGTTCACTTTGTAGTTCAGTTTGCAATTAATTAGCATGGTCATGAACTAACGATTTGGTTAAAAAATAAAAAATTAGCATCGCATTTCCATATATTAGTTAACGATTAGTTTACTTTATCATGCTACCAAATACCCCGCATATTGTATGCAATATTCTCTTTAAATAGTTAGAAAAATAACAACGATGGACTTTCGCCACGTAAATAATAAATCATATCAGACTTTTCATTTGACCTTTAACTTTAAAATAAAAGAATCCATTGGTTATAAAATAAACAATAATTACATGATTTAATTGAAATTCATTGATCAATCTAATAAGAATGACCAAAAGTAACATTATAGAGAGAGAAGTACGTCCTACAAATTTCGTTGAAATTAGTGATCAATATATGAATAATTAACGAGTATGTTTTATCATGGTTATATTAACCAGATAAAATCAGTAAAAGTTCGTAATAAAGATTGAAAATTGTCATTATTAATCTATTATAGTTTGCATGTAGTGAAGAAATAAACAAGATGGATGCATAGTCATGTGGACGTGGAATCTAGTCATTTCTTCAGAAAGTCGCAGCAAGGCTGCATAGGGAACAAACTTTATATTATCTTTCCTTTATTTTAATACGAAGAAAAAAAAAAAAGAAACCGTTTTTCTTTTCCGAAAAACAAGTTTTATCTTTACATACACTTTAATTTATAGAATATTAGAAAGTACGCATTCGTAATTTGTAGATTTTAATTATACTTTTTACTTTAACAAGTAGATAGAAAGTTCACATATGAGCATGCAGAAATGATAATAATTAAGATGTATATCATCAGTTTCTCTAACTTTAACAAGCAAAAACACCAATAATAGTATTAACAATTATTGTTATTATTATTATTATTATCTTTACAGGTATTTGAAAAATATAATTCAACAAAAAAGTGATTGGAACACATGTTGACAAATAGTCAAATATAATCTATCATTTTCTCATGGGTTACATAAGGGAGGCGGCATCTATGTTAGTCGAACCGTAAGAAATCAGTTGTTAGCATCTATACTTGCAAACATCTAATACAACTTTTTCTTTTGTTACTTTATCTTACTAACAAAAGTTATACTTTCTTCGATCGTATGATGCTTAAATAAATCTTTTTAAGGAGTTGAAAATAAAATATAAGAATAATATGAGGCAACTTTTGCATATCCAAACCTTGTTTTAATCTGTCGAAATCCTTTTATATTATACTAGGTTAAAAACTTGTGTATTACACCATATTGTTTGATTAAAAGTATTTAATTTAATGTTTACAAATATTTAATATGATGTTAATTTTTTTTTACATAAATGAGGTATTATTATATACAACAATAAGTATTGTAAGATTTAACAAAATAAAAAAAAAATCTGAAAAAAAGTAAAACGTTAAATAATAAGAAACATAAACATGTACTACGTGAAATTTGTTTTGCAAACATTTTAAACCTTAGATAGATATAGATTATTATAAACAACACGAAAGAAAGATGTTGAGAGATCCACCAAGATCATTCCAATTTAACATTCACTTAGAAATGATCAATTTTCAAAATGCATATGCTCGTTAGAATTATAATGTAATCAGCATTTGTTCTAATGAAATGCACATGGTCTAATGTAAGACATCAAAGCAATTGAGTCAACTAATTGCACCAAAACAGTTGAACATGTTTTATTCTGGTAAGCATTTGACTTGAAGTGTTCAAATTATTTGCATATGTTCTTATGAAATCCATATGCTCTATAACACTGGATTAATGATTTATTTGGTGATTAGGGTGTGCCACCTTGACTCAATTATTTGGACGTTGCCACCTTGACTCAGTTATTTGAACTTTAAAAAGTCCAAATGAACCTTTTCGTATGAATGTATTTTTAAATCTTCATTTAGCCTAATAAAGTTATAATATGAAAGAAAATCACGACTTTGGTATGTCTGTTCATGATCTGTTCCTATTTTGTTCAGTATGTACAAGTATACTTGGTTAGAAGACTACTGTAAAAACAAGGATGCATGGTAGCTGTTCAAGGTGTCGTTTTCTAAAATTCCAAGAAATGATAAGAGGACGTGTTTAAATAACTTTTAATGCAATCTTGTTTCAACAAGAATTGAGTGTCTAGCTAGGTTTCATTAAAGTAGCTTTTAATATAACATGTCAAATTTTAAATTAAACAGTGAGAGTATGTCAACGCTTGTTAAGAAATCAATATTGTTCAGCATAATGAGTTATGGAAGTAACCTAATCAATGAAAGTGATAACCAATGTTTCATTATTAATTGCTTTGTAACGAAATAAAAATTATTATTTTGATATAGTGACTTAATAGTTTTTTTGGTAACCACAACTTAATGTATAACCTAAAGTACACCTTATTTCACCCACTTGTGGATCTGGTGATTTAATAGTTACTTTATCAATTTATAGTCATCTATTGACATGATGATTATCAGTGGCGGATCTAGCCCGGATGGCTAGGGGTCTCCTCTTTCCAAAATTTTTTTTTATCCCGTACATTTAAGTTAAAAAAAATCACAATTAATTAATAAACTAATAAATTAGGCCAAATTTAATATATTTGGTTCGCGAAAGGCGGTTTTTTTTACTTTCTTTTTTGAAACTGATGCATTTTTTAATAGATTTGGTTCAAAAAAACACAGTAGGGGTC
>WOUH02000014.1:11780219-11799415 GCA_009936405.2 Stevia rebaudiana
ACCCGATCAAAAATTGAAAAAAATTACTATATAATAATACTCAAACGACCTTAAGAAAATTTCGACCCCCAAGAAAATTTTTTCTGGGTTCGCCACTGGTGAGGGCTTAGATTTTTGGGAGGTGAGAAAGAGTTCGACGAGACGGTTTTCCAACACCGCTAAAACGAGCTCAATCGGAGTTCGTTTGATACCCTTCCTACGCCTACTTAGTATAAGGACCCTCCTTAGCATAACCTCACCCATACAAAAAATAAAAATTAAGCACATGAATTAACTGGTCACTTTTCAACATGAAGAAATTGAAAGCTCTAGTATTTTTGAAGTGAGGGGCTTATCTTATTCACTTTGTGTGTTTGTTCATGGGCAATGGAGATTGGTTATCATTTTTCTGACGGTTCAATCGATAGATACTATTTAAAAGAGGATGAGATCATGGGCCTCCTATCTTCCCGTACATCTCATTATGCAGAATGTACAAGTTCTCCTAGGAAGTGCCCTTGTGCAATAATGGGAGTTTTCATTGTAACATTAGATAGTGTTACTAGATGACGGGGTTCTTTTAAAGTTTTGACATTTCCTAGCTAGTTCCTTTTCGATTTGAAATTAGTATATGGCCGGTTTAAATATATTTAAACCATATAAATTGTTTATAGCAGTAGTTTTGTATGCCAATAGATCGATTAGATGGAAAAATATACGTCAATGTCAATTGAGAGTAGTTAAATAATTATATTCGTTCACAGATTTGACAAGAGTATTTGTGTTAATAAATTTACGATGATCATGGAAAATAAACAAGTCAAAAGAATGTTACTATGTTAGTTTGTGAGAACGACAAGGATTCTGGGTAAAAGTATTATATCAATCTTGAATCGAAGACATTGTGTTAGGAGTGAGCAAAACCGGTTATCCGATTTCGATATCCAAAATTTCGGATATTAAATATTGGTATCCGAATCCGTATAAAAAATTTTGGATATCCGAAAAAATTCAGATACGGATTCGGATATGAAACCGGATATCCGAAAATAGAACTTGGGATTTTTTTTTAAACCAAAATTTTAATTAATATAAAAAAGTTGAGTTGGTTTAAAATTAAATCATATCGGATTGATAATCGTCTTCAATCTCAAAGCAATTCATTATCCAAATACAAAACTATGTAACGTCGATTAGAATGCAAAGATCATATATAACAAAATTCTAAAGTTAAGGCTTTATAATAGAGAGCACAACGAAAATCTAGATATATTAACGTCTTTGAAGGAACAAATGCAAAAAATTGAAATTTATAATCTCCTAATTTAGTTATAAAATATATATATTTCGGATAATTCGGATATCCGAAATATCCAACATTTCGAATATCATTATCCGAATACAAAAAATTGAAAGTTATAATCTCCTAATTGTGTATTATTATTAGATGTCTCACGTGATTATTTATATAATTATTAAATGATCAATGACTTAAATACCCATATAGTTAGTTAATTGTATGATGAACACAATTGACATTATACTATAATTAGGGTTTCCTCTTTGTTTCACTTAAGTGAGGAGGCTATAAATATAATAACATTATTCACGAATTCACCACCTCTATAATTCGTAACCTACCATAAATTCGTAGCCTCCTCTCTCACAATATTCCATCAAGAACAATGCATTCTAAACGGGAAACCCAGTCAGTCAATTCATCAATATGTCTTCTGCAATTAATACTGTTGATGCTGCCGAACTTACAGGTTTCACCTAATATCTTTACTATTTCATTATTTGTCATGTTTCATTATCTAATATTCAGGTTTCGATCAACATACTATATAAGTTTCTAAATTTAGACAACATGAAACCATCAAAACGTGTCTTAAGTCCCTTAAAGTTATTCCATCGCATGATCAAATATACTTCTATTTAGTTTCTATTTCAAGCCATGCCTTGCTTTCACAAGAATCTTTAAAACCAAAGCTTTGGCCATGAAAGCAAAACCAAGAAATCAACATGACTAGAAAAGGAATAACACCTTTCGTTCACGTAACTACTATAAAAACAAGTTCATCAAATGAAAAATGTATAATCTTCTAAATCATTTCCATTTTCTAAAAGACTAGATCGTCCTGTATAACGTGATGGACTCAAAAGTCGGAGGCATCCAATCCCAAATCCCACTTTCGTACGACGAATTCGAACCCCTTTGCACATGGCAACGTGAAGAGCATCAAGACATACTTGTGATCCATCTACCAGGTATAAACTCATTTTTCTTTCTGTTCCATATACTACACGATCACAAAAAATATCACACGTCAACATAATAAATGTCATTGTAATTTAAATGGATCTTGTATAAATAAATGACCTTATTGATTTTATGTTTAACATGTTTAAGAATTCAAGAAAGAACAACTAAGAATCCAGATAAGCAATTCTGGGATATTAAAGATCACGGGAGAGAACGTCAAAGAAGGTAAAAAAGGAAGTCGTTTCGTGAAAGAAGTCAAGGTTGCAAAAGATTACGATTCGGATAACATTCATGCCAAATTCTCTCAAGGTCGCCTTCGTATTACATTGCCCAAAAAAGTCTTGACACCTTCTGTTCCAGATCCTGCAATTGTAAAAGCATCACCTCAAGACAACCAAAATGTCGATAAGTCTAGTACAAATGGACAACTCGTCGTTCCTGGTATCAAGTCAAGAGTACGTCAAGTTTTGAGATCTAAAGAGTTTACTCAAGTTATGGTGAATGTTGGCTTTGTAGTTGTTCTGGCTTTTAGTGTTTATAGCGCATATAAATATTGGACATCTTATGTACAAGTCGATGAGGATTGATTATAACATAGGTCTCAAAGATCAACATGTATTTACTAATGTAATGAATTAATATTATGTGGGAATAAGATGGTGTTACTCTTTATAGATGCTTGAATTACATACAAGCAGCGGTCGTTCGACGATTTTTCGTTTGGGTCTGAAAATACAAATAATATAATATAGAAAGTATGAATCTGATATAAGTATTTCTAATGCCAGGACTTTGTATACATTGAAAATTTAAACATATATAAAAAATAGGTTGGGTTCAAATAAGGAGGAGCCTTATGGTAAAGAGAGTTTTGGTAACGACACGTGACAGGAGGTAATTTTTGAAGGAGGGGTACATTGGTAATTGTGTCCGGCTCGGCAAAAAAAAAATAAATAAATAAAATTTCAAAAAAAAGTTTTTCAAAAAAAAAATTCAAAAATTTTTTTAAAAAAAAAACAATTTTTTTTAAATTAACGCCCAGAAAAAATAAATTTTTTTTAAGTTAAAAAAAAAATTAATTTTTCTTTAAGTGAACTAAACCCAATGCATCGTGTTTTTGATATGCATCGTTGTGTTTTTTATATGCATTATTGTTTTTTTGAAATGTATCATTGCGTTTTTTATATGCATCATTATGTTATACGATGTGTACGTTTTGTATGTTTTTGTGACCTGATTTGTGTTTTACGACTGTCATTGTGTTAGACGATTGTGACTGTCATTGTGGTATACGACTTTCATTGTGTTATACGACTGTCATTGTGTTATACGATTGTGACGATATTACCCTTCATGCGTTTTCAAAGTTTCGAATAATTACAAAAATACCATCGCGTTAATCCTGACCGTTTATCTTAAGATCTAATGAATAGGATGACTCCTTACCCTAAGCCTCCTCTCTACTATAACCCTACCCATTTATACCCTAGATTAGTAATATTGCATTAAGGTTTACTATTTAACTTTAGGTTTTAAGGTTTGACAAGTGAGTTTCAACACCATTAGAATAAGTTCAATCAAAGTTTTTTATAATTGTCACGTCTCAAGTTTCAATACTTTTTAGCTTTTAAGTGCAATAATTTTTTTTTTAGGGGATTAAATAAATTGTCCTTTTCATAAACAACCTTATGTTAAGAACCGTGTGAACCTAATAGACTACGTTGAGAACCCTGCTCGACCCTGCGATCCTAATAGACTGTACATATCACTTCAATGAAAGTGAAAAAATTACTTTCTTTGATTTTATCTCGTCTCTCTTGAAATTTATAGAAACCCAAAAGAAACATTCTAACTTTTTATATGATAAATCTCGCATCACATACAAAAAACGGCCAGCTTTTCCGCTTCGCACCTCGTTTTTAAACCCCATCGCCTCAGTCAGCTTCACGCTTTTTTAACCAAGCTATTATCTACATATTCTTGTTGCTCTCTTTTTGTCTCTCTGCAGCCTACAAAAGAGTTCAAGTAAAAATTGATTACTCATCAGGGTCTAAAACTGAGGCGCAAAGTGTGAAGCGTAAAAGCGCACCGCTTTTTCGCACATGAGGCCCAATTTACTTTATAAAATTTTAGTATATTTCTCATAAGTTTCTAGAATCATTTACCCATAATTCAAAACACAAATAACTTTTGTATATGGTTTAATATCTAAAAAAACCTATATGTACAACCTATAAAACCTGTTGTACAACATCAAGAAGCACAAATCTAATATATGTACAAACAATCGTGCCTCAGATTGACGCGTAATGCCGTTTTTTTGCCTAAAAAGCGCGTCTCACCTGCGCTTTTTGTACACCCCTCGCATAATAGTAAGAAAAAAAGTGTAGGTCAAACCTTTTGCAGTTTTTGCAAGACCGAATCTTCAAACGCCTGATATCCATCACCAACAAAATCTTCATTCAACTGTGAAACAACAGGCGCACGCGTTGTTGAAAAAGAAGCAGTTACAGCAGGTTGAAGCGGTACAACTAGCAAAGGATTTGAACTTTCCCCACACATAGTTCCAGTCGCCGCCACCTGCAAAAAAAATAAAAATTAAATAAATAAACTTGAAACCAGTGTTCATGTAAAGGGCTAGTAAAAAGTAATTTGACAGAAAAAAAAATTTTGACAGAAAAAAAAAATTTTAAATCAAAACTTACAGCTGCTTCTTTGGTAGCCATGACAATAAGAGCTGATTCTTTTTTCTTTAAACTTCTAATAACAACATCTTTAACTTCACCAAATGTTTCAAACAAATCCCTTAATCTTTGTGCATTATAACCCAAACCACCCTTTTCCCACGAAACTTTAAGCATTTTCTCTTTATCTGTTGCAGTGGGACCCACACTACTTGTTTCTTCGACTCGATTTTGTTTTTTCATACTTGTAGTTTCAGTTGGAGTGAATTTATTCGCATGCATTGCGCGAATTCTACTAATTTCTTCTTTAAGTTTCTTAGCAATACTCTCTTCTTCACTTGCAGCTTTTGCAGAACGATCATGTTCTGCAAAAGCAGACTGTTCTCTTTCTTCAAGATCAGACATCATTCGCCTTCGTTTGGAGTCTTGTTGTGATTCGCGTTGAAGTTTTTGTTGCTTTGCGTGAATAAGATCGTGAAAAAGTTTTCTAGCTTTTTCATCTTTCAAGATTTGATATGATGTTTGTAAGTTTTGAAAATTAGTGGGAGCTTTTGGATCATCGGGTCTTTTGTCTGGATGCAATTCGAGAGCTTTTAATCGGTACGCTTTTGTTATTTCTTTCTCTGAAAGCTTGAATCCTTCTTCGCCAGATGGCAATCCGAGAATGACATAGTGGTCGATGTCAACATCCATATCTTCTTTCTAACTGTTTGAAACAAAAATAGTTGAGTTATATAAAAAAATTATTTTACTGAAAAGAACTATACAATCAGCACAGAGTTACATCTGAGTTCAAATTCAATCATAATAAAACGGTATGCACTCAATTGGAAAAAATAAAAGAGAAGTATCCAAGTTTCAATGTTAATTAAGTGCTGTAATCTGTATAGTAATTAGTGACAGCAGTAGAAGTTGTTAAAATGAGTAATATAAATTTACAGTGATAAAGAAGTTATTTTTAATGAAATATAAATGAATCTAAAGATGGTCACATGAAAGAAATGAGATGGAAGAAGTTCTTAAAATGAGTAATATCAATTTAGACCAGATTTTGCAAATAAGTGCAATTGATTAGGGTTCACATGTCAAATTTTATGAATTCTCTTAAAAACAGGTCGAATTGGTTTCCAGATTAACTATCTTCTAATCCAATAATCAAACTACAATAAGAGTCACAATCTAAACACCATCAACTCATAAAGAAATCTGTTTGAAATGAATACTCAAATCACCATCTGTTCAATTTAACCAAAATGATGCGGTGTTTGACAGTTTTTCGGTCAAGCCATGAGCCAAACAATTTTTTATCAATGTAATCCGAAACCAAAAAGTTGAAAAATCAAACCAAATGATTCAATCGATTTGGTTTCACGGTTTAACACTGAATTGTTTATGTTTTAATCAAAGAATTCAAATTCAGATAGCATAATCAACAATAGACAAATCACAACAATAATCAACAGCATATTATGAAATATTATTGAGAACGCAGAAGGTACCTGTGAATAGCGAACCGGATGAGAGTAAATCGAATAGAGCTGCGACCTGTGACGTGCGATCAGGATTGCCGGTATGTCGTACGGACGGCCGGAACTGGGAAAGGGGAACCGCAGGAATCCGGGTCGGGTTAGATTTTAGTACCAGCCTCAAAATCCGCATCGTAAAAAATAAGCCCAATGTAAAGCAGGTCCACTACAATAGGTTTGACCGAAAGATCTGATGCTAAATGCTAATGGCATGGAAAATGACCGACTTAGCCAGTCAATCAATTTTGTTGAATAAAAACTTACATTCGGGTATAATAAATTTTAAAGTTGTGTAAGTGATAAAAAAGTGTTGTCTTTTAGACGTACGTGTAATGGATTAGTTGAATAAACTTGTGAGTTACACAAAATGCATAAAATATAGTTTAATCCTTGAACGTTATAGTCATCAAGATTTATGCTTTTATAAAATGTATTATAACGTGAAAGTTATAAATTATGTTAAACTGATTTTAAAACTTTTTTATCAACTAACTTTTTTATGTAACTGAGAAATATTGACTCAATTAAAATGTACTTACTCGTTTATATAATTTTAACACAGTTAAATTAACTTAAGTATATTACAAAACTACGCAATTTACTTGAGACTTGAGTATATGTTTTTAGCAGGTTATGTTAAGGTTATGTTACTGGAAAATATGGGTCTTGTGAACTTGAGAATTAAAGAAACCAACAACACATATAGCATGATTAGAAACGATAATCTTTATTTTGTTTCTTTTTTTAAATTCAATAACAAACTCATACACTCTCTAAACCTATTTCCAAACCTACACCACATTTTCACAATGACACTGTTCCAACACTTGGTACCATTAATGGGCTACATGCCCTTAGCCTTTGGTAAACATCACTAACCAAATACGTTAAACTTTCAAATAATTGGATTATTCAAAATTCAGGATTTGAACATACATCGTTGTCCGTTGAGTACATTTAGAAAATCACATTAACATGGAAAACACACATTAACTTTATTTCACAAACATAAAACACGAAAACAAGTACATCAAGATAGACATGTACTAAATACATTGATCAGTTTCATGAAAACCATGCTATTAGTAGTTGAATCACCATAAACATTTCTTATATGTGACTCACAAACCTTATAAACCCAATAATATTATATAGAAAGTAGATACTTAATTAAAGTTCAAGATCACATTATTAAGCTTGATCCAATGCAACACTGCTGAGCAAGTTTAGAGAATGTTTAGGAGGAAGAATGTTTAGAAGAGAAGCTCTTGTTTTAATCAAACTCCTAAACATACAATCCAAACCATTCTCCATTTCTTCAAAAAGCGATTCAAGATCTCCATTAAAAACTTGAACCTGATTTTTCTCTTCCGGCGCGCCTTTATTAATCATTTTGGAAACGATAGACCACCTCGTCCCCTTTGATTTTGCAATCGATCCCGACAAGAACAACAAGAGAGACCTGTAAACAGAAGATCTCACAACACCAACATCTCTTACCACTTTAATAACCGATAAAACATGATGATCCAAATCCACAGGAGGCATGCCACCAATCTTTTCATCAATTTGCTTCAAAGACGAAATCGCCTTTTTCGTGTCTTTCTTCAGGTTCTTCATGAATGAAGTCGCTATACTTACGTCACCTTTTTTTCTTCTAACCGCCGATTGAATATCTCTCGCGTTTTCTTTCGCTTGTGACACCAAATCTCTTGTAGATTCACAAATATCCATGAGACTGATGGATTTATCGAGCAACGCGTTCACCAGATTCGTATATTGGCTATGAGTAAGTGCTTGTTGTGTTAATGGTAAACTCAGAAGACTGTCAACACATTCATATAATCCTTGCAACCTCACGAGTGCACCACAGATATTATCAGCAGTTGGAACTGATGACGTGGATGCTTCCCATTTTCTGAATTCACAAATCTCTTCTTCAGCTTGAATTGTACTTGGATGTGCTAATGTTGGCAAACTCATCGATCGGAAGTGATGAATATTGTTTTCGGTTGCAGGAAAGGTAGAAGCCATTGATAATTTCTTGTGTTTAATTTTGACAAATAACTTGAAGTTTTTTGTGGTGTTGTAGCTAGTGGTTCAATGCATATATATATATATACAGAATTTGAAGGTGGAATGAATCAATCAAAGAATATGAATACCATGTGAAGCTTGCATGTGCAGTCAGTAGAGATAGTTGACATTTTACCGCGCATTTAGAAGCTTAAATTTGTTTTATTTGTTACTAGTTATGGAATAGATGCTATTCTCTAATGCATGTCTCATGTTTGCTTTACAAAGGTGGTTTTTAATTCAATAATAATGTGGTGAGATTAATAATTTGGAAGGGTTTACAAATTAATTGCAAAAGATATTAGCTGTATATGTAATTCATAGTAATGACTCAATCATGGCATTTAATAAAACAGTGGATGTTGAGAAATGCATCTAATTAAAACATTAAAGAAATGGCATTTGATTATTGGTGTTCTAGACCCCTTGACTGCAAAATTGATTTAATTAATTTTAACAAATATAAATTCTAAGCATCTTATAATGCTATACCAAACAAGGTTATTAAGCTCTTCATATATGACCTTTTCTTCGAATATTAACCAAATGCAATTATTTAACCTAGATGGTGATCTGGTATTTCTTTCTTTTTTTACTTGATCGACCAACCAAATTATGTGATATTTGTGGTGAGAGAGAGAAACACATCATAAGATGAGAGGGCCTCATATTTGTGGTGTTTTTATAATATGTGTATTATTATTATTTTTATTATTATTATTTAATGAAACCAAATTTCGATTCGAATTAATCTGTTTGCATTTAGTTTTTGAATTTTCAAATCGAGCATCCAACTCTTTGCATTTTGCCACCCGGCAACTCCAGTTAGGAGAAAAGATCGAATAACGAGATCAACATCTTTGAGATTTGACGATCAAAGGTCTTCTCCAATAACGTTTCATGGTCTTTAAAACAAATTTTAGGTTTTCTTAGATCCGATGTACAAATCCCAATCAAAAGACATATTGAAGACTGTATATTATTAGAGACGTAAATGGGGATCTAGAGGAAGACAATCAATTTTAGGATTCTTTGTATTACGAAGATCATGAACCTTAATGCATAAATGACCATGCATTAGCAAAACAAAAGTAAATTACAGTTTTCATTTATGAGGTATGAAAGGCTTAATTATTAGTTTTTATCCACTCTTTAAAAAGAATATCTAATGTTTCAAATCTTAACAGGTTTCGTCCATAATATTTCAGATTTTAATAGTTTTCGTGTCTAACGTTTCAAATCTTATCAGTTTTTATTAACAATTTTCTGTTAAGAGTTTAAAAAGAAAAATTGTTAATACTTAAAACTTAAGGAGAAAATTTTTAAGTGTGTGAACTGAAACTCTAAAGCTTTGCAACCTTACAACATGGAAGAAAACTAGAGGATACTTGCAAAACAACTAGAGATCGAAAAACTCTAATTTTAAGCATGTCCGTAGATCTATGTGTATGCACTACAAGAAATCGGAGTATTAGTGGCGACAAAAATCGCCGCTAGTAGTCCTTAAAATCGTTGCTAAAGGTTTTAGTGGCGACATGTCGCCGCTAATGGGTCGCCGCTATTGCTCCGTCGCTAATGCATAAAAAATCGCCGCTATTGCTCAAAATCGCCGCTAATGATAAGTCGCCGCTAATGCTCAGAAAATCGCCACTGTTGCTAAAATGTCGCCCCTAATGATATGTCGCCGCTAATGCTTAAAAAATCGCCACTAAAAGTCAAATGTCGCCGCTAAAGCTTCTTGACTGGAATTCAATAATTTTTTTTTGTATATTCTGCATTTTTAATTTATTTCAAATTCACAATACAGCCTGAATACGTACATACACTATAAAAACCGCAACTCTTATGTTTAAAAACATAAAAAGTGCATAAATGTTAACATATATGGTCCAATATGTTGTTTATTTCAAGTCTCAAATATAAAACTACTAACTAAAACATAAATGTTAACATATATGGTCCAAATGTTAACTATGTATATATATTTTGATTACATAACAGTTTCAATAATTCATCATTTGCTAATTATGCATGTAAATCAAGCATCTACTACTCCATCTTTTAGTTTTAGAAAAAAAAAAAGTAGAATAGTTATTCTTAAATATGTTTTTAATAAATTAATCATAAATTTAATCAGTAGATTTTATAATTTTTAGCTTTAGATATATTCCTAGCTTTAGACAAAGAATATATGTAAATTATATTTTGGATTTTGTATATATATTTAATTTATGAAGTTTATAAAAAGATACATATAGTTGTCTCTATATTATATTTGAGTTAAAAACACAAACATATAAATCTGTATATATTTTTTGTTTTTTCTTTTTATATATATTATATATATCATTGGAGTTTTTTAATAAACTAGAATTTGAATTTGAATAACTCAGTAGTCAGTAACCTATAATTAAGGCTATAACTGTATATATGGAAGAACACTTGTAAATGTAGATGTCGGAGGCCGGCTTGTGAAAAACTTGTAAACAACTTCATAATTGGCCGGTTACATGAATACTATATAGGAACCAATATTTCTTGAAATATGTCAATATTTCGTTTACTTGAGGCCACGGTCACTCACATGATCTTATTATAATATTATGTAATCTTCACCGTGATCTTCTAACTTTTCATTTTAACAATACTGCCACGATAAACTTATGTGTTGATTTAGCCTAAGAATCCCACATCCCCTCTAGATTTGAAAATTTAATTACGACCGTGTGATTTTCTAGTTGATTAACAATTCTTAAATCCTTTCTAAATATCACGGAAATGAATGCCATATAGGTGGATTTCAAGATCATTGACAGAACGAGTTAGCTGTACTCTGGATTAAATAGTAACTTATTTTCTGTAACATAAAGATTAGCTCAAATCTTAACCGAGATCTGTATGCATTCGTGCATTATTGTTTAGATCATCGTATTCTATTTTATAGCATTGATAAAATCGAAATTGGGCTTACAGGAGCAGCCATGCACACATGTGCGTTCATTGATTAGCCTTATCTATCTTGTGTACTTTTTTCACCTTTTTTATCGTTGCATTTTATATAAGTCTAATTTTTTATGTTAATCGTTATTAAAATATATTAATCAATAATCCCTCTCCGTGCTTAAGTCTTTTTAATTATTGTAGTAGGCTAGTAGCAGTGGAAGAAATTCATAGTGCACTCAACATCCACAATTTAATTACTAATTAGTAGAATAATGCAAAATCACAGCTAATTTTGTCAGCGTGCACACTAATACACATGAGCAATATATAACCATGTTTAGGTCTTCTAATTTCTTTTTTGTTACAGCCTACTGTATAGCTGATAACCTGATCACACTATTAAAATTTTTGTAAAAGACTGAGAATTATTTTAAGACCAACGGTTTGATGTCCGTTTCGATTACTAAAACATAGTAAAAGAGTGAAATTTAAAAACGATTGTTTATTTATTCTTTTGTCTCTTACTTTGATTTGATCATCTCTATCGTGACTATGTTAGAGTATTCACATTTGAGTCTCCTTCTTTATCTTTATAATTCACTCAAAATCACTACCATTTCTCTATCATATTCAATTAAATAATAATTTTTATATTTTTATCGCTACCTTTTTTCTCTCATATTTAATTAAATAATACTTCTTTACCTTTATCATTACATTTTTCTCTCTCCAATTTACTCTAATGAACAATGTTTCTCTATATTTATTAGTTTCATCAGTTTCTTTATATCTCTCTACTCACAACCACTTTCAACCAATCTTTATAATATAAAGAACTCACCCACATAAATTATAAAGATTCAAATGTACGTGCTTCTGTTATATATGTTAAATATTATAGATGTGGATAACATCATATCATCTAAAAATAAATATCAAATATATTATAAAAAAACGCATTATAAGCAATTAATGATAAAAAAATGATTTTTTTTCATCAATGAGCTTTAGTTGAAATTGTAACCGGAGTCTATTTTAAAGTACCTTTTTAATTCTTGTCTCTGATTATCATTTTGTATATTACAACTTCAATCCATCTAACTAATACCGTTAGAGCCTCGGTTAAAAATTATCACCAAATGTCAAATGTCCTATACCTAAGAGAAGTACTTTTGTTTGTTCCCGTTGAATTATCTAAATAAGTACTTGTTTGCGAGAAAGTTTATGACATAACTTCTTGTTGTTGTATCGGGTTCGCTTATCGCTCTAACCCTGTTGCCAATAAACTTTCCCCGGCCTTCGATTCCCCTTACTCATAAAGGGTCTTACGGTCGGTACTAACCAAAGAAAAAGAGGAAAAGGCATGACCAGAAGAATTGTGTGAAATAAGTGAATTTATCCGGTTGAGGCATCTTGATTAAGAATAAAGGATTCCTCCCATAAAAAAAGTGATAATTAACATAATTTAATACACAATCTCTCTTATCTCTTACTCTCAAAACCTAAATACTTTCACCACCACATACTCTCTGCATCACTCTTCACCCAAGCCCCTCTCCCCTCTATGTCGACTCCCCCCACCAGCCAACAAACAGTGTAGGCAACCCCTTGTGTAAGTGCTCTTTCATTATATATTTCTACAATAAGTCAAGGACCCATTTTCGCCCCAAATTCACGAAGAAAATATGATATCTTGCCATTTGAACCATCATAAAATCACATATTGAGTGAGGGAGGTGACAAATCAAGAATACCTAACGAATGAATAGTGACCGATCGACAAGTCTTTTCACCACCAATACTTGATGGTTTAAGGATTTAGAGTTGTAGGTCTGTGGCGAAGCTTGAGATTTTTGATATGGGAGGCTGAGATTTAGGAACCCATAATTTTTTTTTTCGCTGTGTTTCAGATAATGTATTCGGGTCGGGTCAGATTTAACAAACACAAACTCAAACTATCTAATTTTTGTTCGATGATTTAGATAATCAATCTTATACGTAAAACTACATGCTTTTGAAAAGGTGTAAACCAACTAATAAAATTACAAAATTCAAATTTGATATATGTATAAATATAAAAAAAATGTGAAAAACAATCATAGGAGGCCGGGATAATTTTTAAAACCAATCACGGGCGGCCAGATTATATACTTAAAAAATTTCCAAACAAAAATCTTGCGCCCATGTTGCAGGTCGTGAGGGAAGTAGATGTGTCCGTATGTTACAATAAAGAGAAAGATAGAGAGATGGGGAAAGAGAATCACCGACATGAGTGGTAGAGGTGGCGTTCAATCGTGGAGGTGGTGTCTTGTGGTGGCATCTGATCTTGGGGTGGCATCTAGTAGGGGTGGTGGTGGTTGTGAAAGTGTAGGTTAAGAGATAAAGTAGATAGTGAGAGTGGAGTTATCGAAAGAGCATTAAAAATTCATATGTACTTAAATTTGAATTGACTAAAATACCCCCTTAAGTTCACATAACACTCTACCGTTAGTGAATTGAAGTCAAGTTGGCAACAAATTAATACAAATCACAAAGTAGAATTGGCAAAATTCAAATCTTAGATTGAACCACTATTTCAGAGAAACCTTGAGGACAAAAAAAAAAGAAAAAAACTCTAAAAAGGTATAAAAGATAATAAGATTGCATCCGCTAAAACAATATTTTGCATAAAAACATACTAACAAATCTTGGCATTCATTTGCGTAATTAATTGTTAAGATTAAATGAAATTCAAATGTAACTAAACAAAGAAAGAAAAAAGTAATAATAAAAACCGACTTGTTGACTTTTTAAGTTTTCCCTCACCAACATGTATATCTAGTTATTTTGAGAATACTGTACATTTTTATTTAGATTTTTGTATTAGATTCTTTTGTACTGTATCGTCGTAATAGATTTTTTAAAGTTTAAAAAAAGTATATCACTATTGTACTCAAATTAAAGAGAAAGAAACTCTTGTTTTTATTCTTTAATTTTTATAAAAAAATAATGTCATATGAAAAAATTTATTAATGTTTATTAGAAGTGAGTGAAAAGTTCAAATAGTCAACATATGAGTTATAACGACTTTTCCTTTTTTTAGATTAAATAAATAGATAGTCAAGATTTTCTATATTGTTTTTAGGAAAAATCTTCTTCTTATTTAATCATTCCTCAAAAATAATATGGTACTCTTAGTTTTCTAAAATCATTTACTAGAAATTATTATTATTATTTCTTATATTTAATTAAATAATATTTTTTATACATCTATCATTGTCTTTCTCTCTCTTTAGTTAAATAATATTTTTTATACATTTATCATTACATTTCTTTTTTTAATTCAATTAAATAATATCTTTTATACCTTTATCCCTCTCTTATATTCAGTTAACTGAACATTGTTTTTCTTAGGGGTGTAAATGAGCCAAGCCGGCTCGTGAAAAACTCGTGATCAGATCGGTAAAAAATTCGAATCAGCCGAGCCCAAACGAGCTCGAGCCCCTGAATATGGCACGTTTACTAAACGAGCCTTTTCTTTATATTTTATTAATCTACTAACTATATATTTATATTAAAATTTATTTCTATTAATAATATTAAAATGAAAAAAACCTAAATCATATATAATATGTTAAATATAAAAGGAATAGTTATAAAAATAAATAAATATATAAATTAAATAATTAAATAATAAACGAGTCTAGTTGTGTCAAGCCGAGCCGAGCCTGAGCTTGAAAATATCTTTACGAGCCGAGCTTGAGCTTTTAAACTGAAATTCTAAACAGACCGAGCTCGAGCCCCTTAAATGTTAACGAGCCGAGCTCGGGATCGGCTCGGCTCGTTTACACCCCTAGTTTTTGTTTCATACACAGATTTATCAAATTTTCTATCTCTTTCACTCACAATCACTCTTAACTAATATATAAAATGTAAAAATTATATCAAAAGTTTTTTAAAGAATGTGATGTGAATGCTCTAATATATTATTCATGTGAATCATCGCTATGATCGCCTCTCCTCTCACTTATTCTTTTATATCAACAAAGGGTTTTTATTATTTCTTTTCGTATTTAGATTTCCTAATACCATTCAACAATAGGACCTAATGTTAATGAAACACCCCATATTTACTAAGACTCAACCAAAATTTTGTAGCAGTCCAGATTTCGATCTGATACGTACGTAACACATTATTGTCCAATGCCACGTCACCAATGCACTCTCGAAGCACACATTGCAAATGGGTTACTGCATTAGTTTCATGCTTCCTTGTTTTCCTATTTTGTTAGTTAAATTTAGATTAGTGGATTAGTGGGCTTACCCCATGTTCTAGTCAAGTTACGGTTTCTTTACTTGTATTTAAGTAGTGATTGAATTTACAAAAGAGTAGAAGAAAAATATTAAAAGTCTTAGTTCTCTTGTCTAATTATTCTTGGAGTTTTACCTACTCAACGGGTATTATCGTGGGAGATTGACCATCTCGAATCGGTCTCTATCAATAAACATGTTAATAAGAGGTTAATAGATGTTCAACACTTCATAACGAGGCGAGTTCGAAGCACTTTAGATACTGCAATGCAACCTTTGAAGGGTGTGTTGTGAGTCTATGTGAAATGACATTTTTCTCCCGTTATTCCATGTCAATATCGAACTTATATATATCATAAAGAGGATACATTTTTGACAAAAAAAGGAAATAAAAAAGATCTAATCACCCAAGAATTTATTGCATATAAGAATATAAGATACATACTGGGTTTTTTATTATGTACTCATGATGAATACTCAACTACTTACTACATCAATGCAACAAAAATATAAAAACAAAACAAATCACTCAAACAAGTCGACCAAGAATCTCACCCAAAACATAATAAAACCCTTCAATTGCGTTTCAAATCATTAATAAATTTCCCATAAAGCATAGACAATCGTTACAATTGATGCAATTATGAAACCGGAAACTGGTGGTGCTGCCGCTGACGGTGGTGGTGGTGATGTCGTGTCCGCAGATGGAATATTACCTCCAGAAGACCCTCCACCGCCTGGAGAAGACGCTGGCGGCGTCAAAACCGGTGTTCCAGACGGTGGTGACGAAACAGGGGGTGGTGGAAGATCAGGAGATTCAGTCGGAGATGGTGGAAGAACAGGGGATACCGCCGGAGATGGCGGAAGAACAGGGGATACGGTCGGAGATGGTGGAAGAACAGGCGATACCGCCGGAGATGGTGGAATTTCTGACGGAGAAGGCGGAGTCACGGCGGATGGAGGTGGCGATCGGTTTCTAAGAGCTAAAACCACTACAATCAGCTTCTGACCTTGATCACAATTCGATTTATTTCCAGTGATAAAATAAAACGGACCCGATCGATCAAACTTAAACAAAGAATCACCACCTTCAAGCTTCGTGATCGGATTATTACTATTACATCCATCATAATCACCCCTGTTTACCACCAAAACAGAGTCTGAGCTGCTGTCATACTTAAAATCTGCAAACAATCATAAACCCAAATACCCAAATCAAAATCAAGAATACAAAGATGAAATTTGACACCAACAAGACTTACGCAATGTGTCGTTGATCAGAAACCTCAATCTGCTTGCCCAATTGGTGTAGTTTTCCGACGGGTGCAGAGTCCATCCATCTTTGCCGCCGACTTCGAAGGTGGTAGCGTGTGAAGAAGATAAGGAAGCAATGAAGATCGCCATAAAAAACCAGAGAGATTTCTGAAACGCCATGATCGATCAGAGAATTTTGTGAGTCAAAACAAACGTATGTTTGGTATTAAAAGAAGAAAAGACCGCGCTATTTACACGCGGCAAACACTTATAAGGTTGAAGGTTCGATATTATATTGATTAGAAAGGGACTTAGTCGTGTGTAATTGTAATCAAGGGTTAGAGGTTAAGAACGAGGTGTTTATTGGCTTCTAATTTTCGATGTTTGATAGGAATATAGGATGTAAACGGGTAGATTCGATGCTAGAGTTTGCTAAACTAAGCTAAAATTCCTCAAATTATGGTAACATGATCTTGTAAAAGCATGATGACTTGATGAGATAGTACTTAGGATTGTAGTCTAAAACTAATTTTTAGCAACTTGATGTGTTAATAACTTTTTAAGCTCAAGCTCTAGTTTCTGGTTTATACGTATAGATCAAATTACCAAAACAATCAAGTTTGACCTTTTTTTTTTTTTATCAAAATAGACATGAAAAGCGCTGGTTTTACCAAAAAGCGCAGGCTAAATCTGGTCAACACTCCCTTCATATTGTGCCACCTACCATTTCGCTGACTAATTTAGCCAGCGTTTTTTTATTTTCAAAACTAAAGGCTAGTAGCCATCAAAATTAGCCGACGCTTTTAGTCTGCGTTTTTTAAAATTTAGCATTTGTTTTAAAAAGCGCTGGCTAAATTTTAAAAAGCATGCTAAATTTAAAAAAACGCAGGCTAAATTTTAGCATGCGATTTTTTGGAATTTAGCTTCC
This sequence comes from Stevia rebaudiana, assembly GCA_009936405.2. NCBI lineage: Eukaryota > Viridiplantae > Streptophyta > Magnoliopsida > Asterales > Asteraceae > Stevia > Stevia rebaudiana. Next base: position 11,798,166 of record WOUH02000014.1, read on the forward strand.
AAAATTTATGTCTATTTTGGTAATAAAATGGTCAAACTTGATTATTTTAGTAAATTTCTCTTTTTAATATTCGTACAAATGTCATGTTATTATTGATAATTGAGTATCTAGCTATATGTTATTTAATTATTTTTTATTATAAGTTTATATACAAATATTTGAAATATGTTATATATTTACTATATGCTATATAAACTATAATATTCATTAATAATACGTCTAAGCCCAGCATATAGTACTGAATGTCATAGATGGCGATTTTGGAGAATCTGAGAACCGGCCTCTACTTCGATCCTGATTACTGAATTTTGTGTACCATTCCTGTTATAGGGTGTTTGATTCTAATCATTAGCCTTATACGAGCAGTGGTAGCAATTTTCTCTGGTCAATTTGAAGTTTTGGTTGAGTTTTTAGCGTTTTCTTGCGGCCGTTTTCTGGTTTTCTGATTCGATTCCCAGTACTGCTTATTGTTATTGTTTTTTAGGTTTAATCGATTCGTTTTAATGGTAAACAATCTTGATATAACCTGGATTACAATCGCTATTGAGCTGGATTAGGGTTTCGGAGGTTTTTTCTTTTTGGCTGCCGTCATCTAGATATTGGGGTTTCTGGTTTGGTTTTTGCGCGTTTCTTGGTTTGGATGCATTGCATGCTATAATGCAGGATCGACGTTCGAAAGATGGTAAAGATAAGAGAGGGGCGACAGATGATTTTGCAAAAAAATCGTCAACATCGATGGCAAAATCCCAGGCGAGGCGTATTCTGAAAAACCCTAGTTCCGTACAAGGGGGTTTGAACGATGTGTCGATGAAAATTGAGCGGGAAGGAGCATTGGCAGATAGGAACTCGAGTATTCTAATGTCAAAACATGCAGCTATGGGAATAGTATTCAATGAGGAACTGTTTACTAGCAATGACCCTATCAATACTGTTCCAGCCAACCTGCATGAAAAGTTGACGGCTACAGGGGCTACCAAAAGTATCCATACCACTAGTTCACCTACCCCGATAGCGTCTGCAGCAACAAAAGACAAAGAGCCTATGGATTTTCTAAGTGCAGCTACGGCTACTGTTCCTACACCTACAATTAATCCAAGACATAAAGGTATTAACCAGATTAATTTCAGATTAATAAACAATGAAGCTACACTCCCAGGTTGTGATGTTGTCCTACCTAGAGAATCGGTTAAAAAGGTTCAGGATAAATTATCCAACACGTTATTTGGATATTTTCTGGGGGATCGGGAGGC
>WOUH02000014.1:11805628-11824219 GCA_009936405.2 Stevia rebaudiana
GAGCCGCAGTTTCACGCTCGGTTATGTAAATTCGAACCGAACCGAGCAGCTCGGTTTAAAACCGAACCGAGTTCGAGCCGCAGTTTCACGCTCGGTTATGTAAATTCGAACCGAACCGAGCGGCTCGGTTTTCAAACCGAACCGAGTTCGAGCAGACCTGGGTTCGGTTCGGTTCGGCTCGTGAATAGCCCTAGGCAACACTAGTGTGATATGATTAGAAAAACTTATTATTTCATAAAACTATTTAAGAAAATGTGGTTTGTGTTGCATTAATGTGGAGTTACGTGGGAAGAAATAATCTAGACAACTACTGCAATCAACACATGAGATCGAGAAGGCATCTTACGAGCTACTTGATCCGTAACCAATGGCAATAATTAATCTTCGTATTGTTAATTATTTTGTTAACCAAGAAGAAATGCCAGCAAATTCTGGGGAGTGCACATGCTCCATCATTTCATGATTGATCATTAGTTTATTAAGTTTTGATATGTACACACAAAGCATGGGAAATCTGGTTTATCATTGGGAACCACTGAGTACGTTTCTTGAAAATAGAAAAAATGTATTCTTGTGGTATAATATACAAACTGTCATAGCAGCAAAAAATCAAAATGCACAAACACTAAATGCTTGTAGCAACATTAGTTTAAACAAGACACAAAAATCAAGAATAGCCAACACCATGCTATGTATTATTACACATGGGATTCAAGTTGTAGCCTGGTGATAATACTAGAGCACAATTTCGCTGAATACTAGAGTTCAATTCCCACCGCCGTTCAAAAAAAAAATGTATTAATACACATAAAAGTATAAAACTAGTTATAGAGGCGTGTCGTTGGCTGTTGTATGTATTGAAAAAAAAATTTTAACGGCAAACGTCATTTATTAATAAAAAAAGAGAACAAGCAAGACACTCACCCTCACAAACATCAAGTTACAGATCACTCGAATACTAGAACAATATTACATCAAAAGAGTTTCACCATTCCTCCCAACCTAGTGTACGTCTTGGAGAACGGGTCTTCACCCAAAAATAACTCAAACTCTTAACTTCCTTCAAGATACGCCCGATAACATTAATATTATTAAAAATCGCTTTGTTTCTAGTTTTCTAGATACTCCAAAGGGCTGTTAAAACTATAGCATAAATTGCCTCCTTTTTCTGCGACCCAACAAACAGGTGTTTGTGGTTCTCTAGCAGGTCACGAATGGAAGACACATATGTAGGCTGTGTACCGCACCAAGGGCTAATCATCTACCATGCATTGCTCGTCACATAGCATGAGGAGAAGAGGTGTAGTGGGGTCTCCGTCTCCGGGTAGGCCTGTAAACGATTCAAACAGACACGAACACTGTCATGTTCGTGTTTAACTTGAACCAAACACCAACACGAATACATAGACGAACACAAATTTTGTGTTCGTGTTCGTTTGTGAAAGAAATTGACATTTTCATGTTCAGTTCGTGTTCGTTCATTAATAGGTTAAACAAACAGTTCACAAGCATAAATGAACACAAATGGACGTAAACAAACGAACAAACATAAATGAACGTTAATACACATAATTGAGCATAAAAAAACATAAATGAACAAATATAAAGGAAAACAAACAAACATAATTCACATAAACATTATTTGTATGTTAATGTATGTATGTATTATTAAAATAACAATAAACTTACATAGTTAAATGAACATAATTAACGAACACAATCGAACGTAAATAAATGAACGCAACTGAACAGTTCATGAATATAAATATACGATCAATAAGCGTGTTCATGTTTGTTCGTTTAATTAAACGAACATAAATGAACTTCCCACTAAACAATTCATGAACTGTTTCGTTCGTTTACAGGCATATCTCCTTGTGTTATTTCCATATCGGGCACAAGTCTGGGCCAACCACCAATCCACGTTTGGCTGGGACATCAGCATTCGCGGTCCGACCCAATTATAGTTGTTGTATCAAAAGTAAAAAACAAAAAATTAGTACAACAAATGGCTAAATAGCTCACCTGACTTAAAATAATTTGATAGACTTAATCCTAAAGTTCACATCAGTCGGGAAAATTAAATATTTAAATTGAGGGCTGAAAGTATTATTGAAATGTAAAAACCAATCCATTTAATATTTTCAAATTATTAACCCCAAAAATAAACAATTTAGAATAGGGGTTGTACCAATTCCAGAAATTTAAACATTTAAACTAAGAGGCTAAAAATATTATAACACATAAGAATCAATACACTTGTTTTTTTTTTTCAAAATTACCGGTCAAAATAAACACTTATAACTTGAGCATTAGAGCGGCTGGTACCCCCTCCCACCCCCATGGTTTACAAGTGATATGTACCTTTAATAAAGTATTCTAAAAAATGTCATGTGATATTTTCTAAACTTTTTAGAGTTTCTTATTATTTAAATTAATTAGATTAATATTTTGAATTCTTTTATATTTTTTATATTATCTTAAATTATTAAATAAATTTAAGTTTGTTATTATCTAATTAAGTATTTATCTATATATTTAAAAAAGTAAAATTCACTTTTTATCCATTAGGTTTGCAACACTTAACAGTTTCAATCCATCGTTAACATAAACTATCTATAATGTTTCAAGTCTTACCATTTTTCATCCTTAACATTTCAAGTCTTAAATTTTTCATCCCTAACGTTTCAAGTCTTAACAGTTTTCGTCCATAACGTTTCAACTCTTAACAGTTTTCGTCTCAAACGTTTCAGGTCTTCATATTTTTCGTCCCTAACGTTTCAAGTCCTAACAGTTTTCTGTTAAAAGTTTAATGACGAAAATTGTTAAGACTTGATAAGTTTGGACGAAAACTATTAAGGGTGGACTAAAACTATTTAAGTTGTTGAAATCTCAAAAAGGAAACCTTACTTACTCTATTTAAAATTTAAATTTGACATTTCTCTAATTTGTATAATTATAACTAAATTTAAGGAATTTATATATAAAAACTTTCCAATTATTAATTTTAAAATATCAAAGCATAATTTATAGTCATAAACTTACGAAGTTACATATGTGTAATAAAAATGTTACGTATGTAACTCATGAAGGTTCATATATCTAACTCATGTAATGTGCATATATGTAGCATACAAGTTACATATATGTAATTACATGAGCGACATAATTTTTTTGAATTTTTTTCTTTTTGTTATATTTCTAACATTGTAATAAAAAGATATAGAAAACAAAAAATGAAAAAGAAAGTTGATTGGTAATGGTTTTGATTGGTTTTATAAGTTTTCTTCAATTTGAAGGTTTTCTTAGGAACCCTCCCCTATATATATATATGCAATGATTAAATGATAAAATTTTAAATATTGATTATGTAACCACGTATATTACAAAAGCTTTAAGCTAGTTATATATATATATATATATATATATATATAATTGTATGTTTCCTATTGCGGCAAGAATTTAGGTCACTTAAAGTTATTTTGGTATCCCAATTTGAGTAGGATTAGAAGTTTTAGTTTGTGAATTTGTTTTAGCATAAATATTGGTTTATTCATTCCATTGATTTTGTGTCAAGTTTTATTATCGAAATAGTCGATCTATGTTGAGGTCAAAATCGTGTTTGGTTGTGTTTGATTTTTGGAATTATCCGTTAAGTTATCAAGTTTATTGTTTGCCGAGTTCAATATATATAGAAGAAATAGTCCATCTATGTTGAGGTCAATTTCGTGTTTGGTTGCGTTTGATTTTTGAGTTTGATTCCAAATAATTGATATCACGTTATGGTGAAAGAGAAGGTTTCTAGAGTCGCTTTTTTCAAGAAAAACTCCCCCACCCCACACGAGAATGTAAGGGTGAAAATAAGAATGTCAAACCTTGGGTAGTTCACTTGTTTGTGCGGTGAACATGGAGGCAACAATTTTTTTTGTTTCGATTGACGTTTGAAGCAGGATCGTCGAGTGAAATGTAGACGTGGCATTAGTTAATTCGAAGGACATAACTAATAGTGACAGTTTGTTGTTTGAAATGCTCTCTTGTTAATGTTATTGAGTTACACTCGATTTTGATGATGACCGGCCATAAATTGTTTTAAAAAAGTGACTCATGTAATTTATCAAGTAGCTTATCGGTTGTTGGTAATGGGAAACCAATCTTTAGCGGTGATATAACTAAGTGCACAATAATCTACACAAATACGCCACGATCCATCCTTTTTTTTTTTTTTGAACTACAACACAAATTAAGAGTAGGGACTTTTCAAAAAAGTAAAAGACGACGATTTGGAGTTGGTTATTAAACGGTTGCGAAGTTGGTGTTATTGGTGATGTGGATGCGGAGGATAAAGATGACGATTTGAAATCTCGACACCATCCAATCGTTCAAGCACTAATTGGATGGAGAATAGTCATCTCTTCGTGGAGGCATAAAAATAGATTGGTGAAAGCACCGGTTAGACTTCAAGAACATAAAGAAGAAATAACAGTTGTTTTGAAGCAATTTTCTGATATCCGTTTTATTAAATAATGCAACGTACTTCAAATACAAAACATGAATTTGAAATAAGCAGTAAATGAAAACATGAAATCAAGGTTTACTGGAAACCGTAACACAATGGAGAAGTAATCCACGTAATGAGTTGTGGAGTTAGAACTTGAAGAATTATACGTTCAATCTGGCAGGCCTCTTTATCTCTTGTTTGGGCCTTTGATGGGCCGCATGTGAAGGGCTTGCATATTTGTCATGAACTTTACTGATGGGCTGGGTTCTTCACCAATCACCCAACTCTTTTTTTACAGTTTTATAGCTTCAAGCTTACCCCCGTTTTATTTATTTATATATCATAAAAAAATATATGGTGAAAAGAAAATAAATTGAAAATGAAAAGGGTGTAATTGCAATATTTGAAAACAATTCATTGTTGGAACAACTTTCGCTTATAGCAGACCAATTTCTGCAAAAGTCAACAAATCGAAAGTAGCCCATTTTTTACAAGGAATCATTAAAAACAACCCTTCTTTACCAGAAGAAAAACAATCATATTTTTTTTAGTAGTTTATTTTTTAAGATTATTTGTAACAATTGAAAAAAAAAACTCCCATGTTGGGACACAGGAAGCTGAAAAACTTGTGAAAAATGTTTTGTTTCTTTTTTGTGTGTATATGTTTATTTATGTTGTGCTTTTTTTTTTGCTATATATATAATATATATACTTATATCATATATACCTTATGTTACTAGATTCACATCAAGTTGATTGAATATTTAGGAGAGATGACCTTGTGCTGATCAACCTCCTAAACACAAACATCAGACCATTTTCAATGCCTTCAACATGAAAATCCAAATCCTCAACACAAATTTGATGAATATTCTTGTTTCCGGATGTCGCTTTCGGAATCATTTTCGAGACTAACGAACGCTTACTTGTTGATTTCAACTTAGACATAAACGCAGACATGAACACCAAAAGCATTCCAAAAACCATTATGCTGACATCACTAACATCTCTTACCACCGTCATCACGGAAGCAATGTACTGGTTATCAAGATTCCGCAATTTTGAGACGTAAATGCGATTGATTTGCTTCAATTCATTAATCGCTTTCTTGGCATTCTTTTTCAACTTCATCAAGTATGAAGCATCTATGGTTATGTCTTCCTTTCGCCTCCTTTGAGCCGATTGAATATCGCGTATATGTTCTTTCACTTGTGAAACAACATCCTTAATCGAACCACATATGTCCAAAAGCCTCATTGATCGAACCAACAACTCGTCGATTAACATATGATAATGTTGATAGTGTGAAAGTGCTTGTTGTGTCACATGTGAACCTAGAAGATTGTCAACACATTTGTATAGTCTTTCGAGACATGTTAGACCGTTGCAAAATGCTTCTGCATTTGGAGCCGATGACATTGATGTTTCCCATGATTTGAGATGTGTGAGTTCTTCTTCAACCAAAAGTATATTGTTGTGTGATTTTGTTGGAAAACTAGATGATCTTATCGCGTAACATGTGCGCGGCGGTGAAGAAGAAAACAATGGCAATGATGCCATTAATTGTGTAGTTCAAATATTAATGGTAATCGATAACTATAATATTCCTTGCAATTCTATTTATACCAACACAAGTTGGCATACACTAATCTTTAGAATGAATCATGTGTAACAACATGTGCATGTTGTTTGAATGAAAAAACTCTCATCCACAAACAAATTTGCAACTTGATGATTCTTAATTGACGTTTGGACGTTTGGTATTAAAGATGACAACAGATAGCCTACCACATGTAATTTGGTGCAAAAACTTGCTCCACTTTGTATTTACTCTTTAATTAATGAATCTTTAAATTAATTATACATTCCAAACAGTTGCAACATCATCAGAGTATGGTTATTTATGGTTTAGTCTTTTTCATGTAACCTATCAAAGCTATGTGGTTCTTATGAATTCTTAGGATCTCGTTAAATTGTTTGCCAACAAAATTGTTAGAATAGTATATCCTAAGAACGTGTATGCTAGTGTGAGTGTCGGGTCTACCTTTTGAAATGATTAAAAACAAAACTGAGTACGTACGTAAATGTACCACAATAACATTTTTTTGTTTTTGTTATAATAAAACACGACAGCTTTATTTTATCGTTGGTTCTATTTGTAACAAGGCGAATGATCACTCAATATATCTATTCATTAGAAGACGGTTGAAGAATCAGTCGAAAAAAATTTAGATATTTATCAAGCAAGTTAAGAGATACGAGATGCATATTTGTTTGAGATTTTACAGTTTTTATGGGTACGTGCAACCATTGAAAGCAACGTCCAAGAGGTAAAGCCCTTGGTTGGGTATTGAATTTGAGCACAATTAGGTCATTTTTCAATTTTAAAAATAAAACCGACAAAAGACAGTTTCCCTTTATATCTTTTGAATTCTTCATAGTTCAAAAAATTCCACACAAACTAACATATTTTGTTTTACAAATTCCCTGAATTTTATCTGATCAAGGAATTTGACAAAACCATCCAAAATTTTTGATCTGAAACTGATTTTCACGACTTCCAAAAATATGGAAGTGTTCGATTAATTTCCTCAACAAATTAGACCTATTTTTATCGTTAAAAAAATTAAAAAAGAATTAGACCTCTTTTTGACCATCCCATGAAAGGTTGCATTTAATTGAGTGTAACATCTGATTGTGATAGTGTGATACTATTACTAGCCACAAAGTCTAACTACTTGTTTTTCGTTTTGTCGCTTCCCTAACTAAAAGTCTCATGTTTTGGGTTCCACTGGGCTTTAAGATGTGTTGGGACTGGGCTTAAAGGATTTGTTGGGAGTTGGGACGTGTCACTTGGGCTTGGGCCTTAGGCGACCTCTTATAATGTATGATGGTCAAAAAAGGCTTGTAGACGAAAAAATGTTCAAATCCTATGTTATAAAGTGGTTTGAGATTATTGTTTTCCCGATTTTAATCCACGAGATTATTGTGTTCCTGAGTTTAATCAAAGAATGAAAAGAAAAGGAAATAAAATAAAATAAAGGAAAGAAAAGGAAATAAGAGAAAGAACTGAAAGGAAATTAAAAAAAAAAAAAGGAAATAAAATTGAATCATTTTCTCGTCTTTCAATTTCTTTCCGTATTGGAACATAAGTTAGGAGACAAATTTATTAACAATTTTTCCTATTTTTTCTTCTCACCTCTTTCCGTTAAAAAACCAAAAAACTCAGGAACACAATTTTTTTTGTTTCATTCCATTAAAAATAATTCGAGAACACACATTCATTTCAGTTTCTTTCCATTAAAAAACTCAGAAACACATTTATTTCCTTCCTTCCAGTTCCTTTCATTTCTTTCGTTAAATGAGACTGGGAAACATAGAGTACGATTGTAGTTATGCGTGTTTGTCGCTACTTAAGAAAAAATGTTTGCTCTGTTTGTCTTCCTCCTATTTCCCTCTCCGAAATCAAAGCCCTAACCTCATAAAAAAATATTAAACGATGTAAGACAAGGGAATTGGACTAGCCATATAAATATGTAGATAAAGGGTCCTCAAGCGATTGGCCAAGTCGATCCCGTAGTGAGAAAAAAAAAATGTAAACTTAAAAGTAAGATCGGGTGTATGACTAAGTAGTTCTAATAACTAGTGGTGTAACATAATTACATAAATGAACCTAATGTGAATGTCATAGGTTTAGGTTTATTCTGCCTATATGTTATTTCATTTTACATGATTAGCTTATTTGTAATATGAAAAGGATGACTCAAATGCTTTTAGGGTTTTGGATGAAGAACAAGAATTCTTGTAACTTGTTTAACTCAGCCTCGACACGAAGAGAAGTGGAGTATAATCTAGAAGGTAAACTAATGGAGCCATTTTGGTATATATATATATTAGAATATGATCATCAAAAGGTGTCGAGGATAATTACAAGACAGAATATAAGCATGTTATAGCAATGTGGGCAACCTTACTGATTTAAATGAAGTTGTAACCTTTATGGCAACAACTTTAGATGCACCGATCTTTTGTCAAACTTATGGTCAAGTATTGTGAGTCAGTGACAAACTAGGGATCACTCCATTGAATGAAGTAATGGTGTTACATGCATGCATGTAATTCAATACATGAATTATTCTTTGCAGAACAAATTAATAGCAGACTGAAACAATTCAAGATTCTTGTAGAATCGGTGCCAGAGTAGAAGATTGCTAATTAATTTATATAGGGGACAAATTAAAGGGCATGATTTGAGCTAAATATATATTGGAATTGAATGGTTAAGGGTGGAGGACAAGGTGACAGGAATGGAGACATGCTTTACAAAACATGTTCCAGATTGATAATTAGGATATATGCATTGTACATACAAACTATTTGTTAGATTGTTTACTATTTCATCTTTGCTTTCAAGTTAAAATTTCATGAATTGATTCTTCAGTACCCATAATGGTAGAATATTCGTGTGAGATTTCCCTAGATTTTGTTGTCTAATACATATATGTTTCTTTGATTTCTTCAAGAAAAGCTCCTCGCATTGTAATGCCTATGACTTGGCTTGGGTCTATGGTTCAGATCTCGCATGTGACATTATCCTAAGTTTCTGATTTTATTTGTATTTACTTACTTTTTGTCTTTTATCTTTTTTTTTAGATACGTGTCATATATTCTTTTAGTAAGTTCTAATTAAATCCTAATTTAACATATTTTTCTCATTGTTAAAGGTGTAAAATTACTTTGAATATATATTGTTTATTATTATTTATCATTGACAACCAACTTAATATGTTTCACAAGAAATATTTACCAGATTCCAACTTATAAAGTAAATATTAAGTAACACAAATTTGAGCATGTTATTCAATTTCTTGTTCGATTCCACTAGCTAGTTATTGTATTGATGATTATCTGTACTCCCGTAATCAATTACTTTGCTAAGTTATCAAATACAATGTTTCTATACTTTTTATGATTACTTAAGAAAAGGTCATGTGCCACTTATATTAATCTCATAAAGTCATAAGTGCTATTATAAATCAAGGGGAATTTTGTTATCAATGATTAATCAATGAACATTGTCGGCCAAACGTGGGTTTGTTGTTTATATTACGACAAGAATATACCTAAAAAACCTTAAGTAATTCACGTGTTTGACAAAAGGTACAAAGTACTATGTATGATGTACTAACATGTAGCCGATAAAATGTAATATAATAGCTTAACATGCGACTAATTTAATTATTTTATCAAGATTTATGGAGACAAAGTAAAACGTAAAATGAGACTACTACACACCATGTCGTAGAATCTTATACCTCGAATACCTTCACCAAGCATAGATTCACCATATGCGTGCTCCACAAAATAGACAAACTATTAACCTGTTATACAAATATGGATCGGATGAACAGTGGAGACGCGTTTGCCCCAAGAATTCCACTGGCTTCCCTATTTTCTTTCTTCTCACACGTGGCACATAAGCGTAAAATAGAAAACATAGAGGATAGAAAGAACTCTGATGTTATCGCAACAACTCTCTCTACATTTCAAAGCTTCCATCTCCGACTTTATCGCCAATGGTTTGCCTCGTGTATATGTATTTGTCTAATGAATGTATTTTTCGCTAGATACTAACACATAAGGGGACCTATGGTTGGACCAAGTGATTTTGCCGACACTCAGGAAAAAAAATTTTGTTATATGTGTGTGAGCTCGACTTAATTTGTCAACGACCTCTCAGTAAAATATTGACAAATTTTAAAATATACACTTTTATAAATAAAAACCTACTACAAACTAATTTTCAAAGATAAAATTATTTTAAACCAAAACTAATCAAATTGATTCCCAAATAACCCAGCTTACATTACATATATATATGCCGCCAAGTGCCATTAAGTGTTCGCCACGACCCACCACTAATCTGTCAAGTTTCAAAAAAGTTTCATCTTGAATTCTTGTGTATAATCATACTTGCTTAGAGACTCGTGTAATTTATAGATATATTGTAATTATTATACTTAACATTATAATAAGTAAGCCTAAATAACAGTTATACATATATAGATATATTTATATTAAAAGACTTAAAATGATTTTTTGAAGCATTGCAATTTATTTTAGAACGAATCAGACAAAATTATAAAAAGAGCTTAAAGAATGACTTTGAAGTCTTAAAAGTCGTTGGAAAAAATTAATATGTAACATTTTTTGAAATGAATTATTGAAGGTAGATAATAATGATATTGATATATTTTTAATTTGTTGGGTCTCTCATAAATTCAACTTATTCAAGGAACATGACCAAGGTATTACTACCAAGGTCTGTTTCGTATAAGGTAATGAAATGACAAGGGAATGAAATGAACGAGGTAATGAAATGGAATGGAATAAAATGAATGAGGTAATGGACATGGACATGGGAATAAAATGAATCATTATCATTTCATTGTCATGTTTGGTTACAAGTGGTAATGAAATAAATAATTGATTCATATTGTTTGGTAGCGGTAAAAGATGAAGGAATGAAAGATAACTCATGGGTCGGGTCATGGTTTTGGTCATTGTTCTACTAATGGACCATGTCATGCTTTAGCTAGCGGTTCGGTTCGCGGTTCAGCCTGTAGATCGTGTCATAGTTTGGGTCGTGGGTCGTGTGTCGACTCATAGTTCAGGTTATGGGTAGGGCCATGGTTTGGGTCGTGGGTCGACTCATGGTTCGCGCCTTCTGTGTTCAACTGATGCGTCGGTTCATGGGTTCGGTCATGGGTTTGGTCATGGTTTTGGTCGTGGATCGCTTCATCTGTCGGGTAACGGGCCAAGCCATGATTTGGATTAGGTCATATGTCGGGTCATGGTTCAAGACATGGTTTGGGTCATGAGTCGGGTCATGTTTCGAGTCATGGGTCGGGTCATGGTTTAGATAGTGTGTTGTGTAATGGATCGGGTCATGGTTGTGATCATGGGAAGGGTAATGTGTCGAGTCGTGGGTTAGATCATTGGTTGGATCATTTCTTATAATGTATTTCTAGTTAAGATAGACGTACTTTAATTATGTATTTAGAGTGAAATTATATTTTTATTTTTTTGGAGATCCGACCTAATTCGAACAAGGTTGAAAAAATGTATCATTTAGCATAGACTACTGATCCCTAGAAGTTTCCGACTTTCATTAGAAGTGTCGGGTTCGCCACTTGATAATTAAGAGTAAAAGGTTTTTTTTAACTGTTTGGAGACTTTTATTGAAACTTAATTTGCTCAATTAGTCTCTAAAAGTTTCATACCTTCAACAATTGTAATAAAAAATGCTATGGACGTTTGATATTTGTAAGGCCACGCACAATGCTATCATATCGTGGAAGAAAACAAATGTAGGCAACGACGTTGGAGGACGATTCCTGTATGTTTTGGTGTCCCAATTTTTGAATGGAAGAATACAAGTTAAATGATGGGCCCTTTGAATTAGCCAATCCAAAACACTTACATTTTAAAAACCTTTCAAACTCACCTTAAACGTATGAAACCGTTGAAAAATGATAATTAATTTCCCAAATACAAGGTAACTGAAAAGAAAAAAAATGAATTTGTGGTTTGATTTGGAAACGGCGGTTGCAAAAACGATAAACTTGATTTGAGATTAAAAGCATTTATTGGAAAACAATCACTTTCGTAGTTCAAGTTCAAGAGTTTCATAAAAGTGTAGCATTCTTTTAAGATTTGTCCATCCAAACAATTACTAATCCACAATTAACACACTGCCACATCAACAAATGATTAATGTTGCAAAAACCAAAAACTGATGCAATTTAATAAAGTTAAACAAAGGTAATCATTACATGGACCATCAAGTCATTCACCTCCACCAGATGAATCGTTTACATGGACGTACCGATTTAGAGTGGAACTGGGCATTCGATGAAACAAGCAACTGAGAACGAGTTTATCTCAAATTCAAGAGATGAGCATGTCTCCCATTCATGAGACGAAATCGTCTCTATTTCAGAGGATGAGTACCTCAGTTTTTAGGATTTGCTCCATGTAAAATTTAAGTTTTAGGATTTACTGATTTAGTTTAAATAATTTTTTATTTTAGTCTAGGTTATATTTTATTTAGTGCTTATATATGTTAATTTAGAAGTTTGAAATGACTTGAAAATAAATGGTGTTTGGAAGATGTAGTGTTAAAATAAAAATTAAGTTTTTGAAAGAAAATGAAAATTTGACGTGACAACTGACAACTGACATGACATATTTTTTAGCTGAGAATCTGATACTTCCACAATTACTTTTTTGTTCCATATATAGTAAAGTTGATTTGTTAACGGCAGAAAAGTTAGTAACAATACAAAACTAAACGCACTAGAATAACACAACTGCGATTGTATAATTATATGCATTGCACATAAACCTCAATCAAAAACTCATTACAAAACACTGGTGAATGCTTCTAAAATGGCATGCGGCGTACGAAAACTTTAAGTGTCTAACACACCACGATGTTGAGAAGAGATGATCTACTTTGAATTAATCTCCTGTAAAGGCAGTTTAATCCAACCTCAAACCCATCAATGCTCACTTCAAGATTTTGCAACTTTCTTATGGTCATTTTGACATCTTCATCCTTCATCTTATTGTTGCACGCATTTTTGTGTAGCGACGTGGTAGCCATGTCTACGATCGCGACTTCATTGACTAGCGTGTTATCTTCGTCACAAGTAGTTCTACTCTTGGATATCAACCTTGATAATAATTGATCGCCAATAGTCATGTTGTTGTTCGATGATATGAACACTAGAATGGATTTGAATAAGGAGACTGTGAGTGCATAAACTTCTACAAGAACCTTGCTCACCATCGATACATGATGATCTACATCCGGAAATGAAACTAAAGTCATTTTCTTTTCTAAATGCTTTAATGCACCAAGGCTTTTGTTGATAATCTTCTTTGCTTTTTTCCTAAAGCATAAATAAACCGCCATTTGATGACCACTTTTGAAATCGTTACCCTTTCGTCTCAAAGATGATTGAAGGATGCACACGTTTTCCTTCATTAGCATGATCAAGTCTCTAAGGATGCTACACGATTCAAGCAACCCAGTGGACCCCTCTAAAGCATCTTCAACCAAGGTTCGACTCTGGTTACGTGAAAGGGCTTGTTGTGTATGTGGAGTTCGAACAAGCTCGTCAACACAAACATACAATTCGGCTAACCCAACTAGACCACTTTGAATGGTTTGAGATGAACTCACCAAGTTTCTCAATGCTTTAAGCTCATTTATTTTTGTTTCAATTTCAATACAAGAAGAATTAGTTAACCTAGAAGGCAGACTAATAGATCTAAAATTAGATGTAGATGTTGAGCAATTCATTTTGATTAAGTTTCTTGAAAACTAAGGCAAAACTCAAGAATCAGAAAAGGTGAAAGCTTGGATTAGAAATAAAATGTTTGCGAGTATTTATAGGGACATAAGAAGCAAGTTTTGGATTTAGTGAATTATTTTAATGGATATATGATCTGTGATGTTTTTGCATCGCCTTCAAATCATTAAGGGTACTATGCACCTATCAATAAGCTGCTAAAAAATATTAAAATTAATATATTTCGAGTTGTGTATGGTGTATCCATAATTTGGATAACCCAACATCTTTTGTCACGAAAAAAAAAAAAATTACATTTTTAATCAGCTTGTCGGGAACAGAAAGCAAGGAAAATGATTATTATAAGGGGTTACAAGAATCCAGCCGGATTACACAAAGTTATGGGGTTCAACAATCATTCGCAGGTTAATAAATCTAATTTTGTGTCCGGATCTTACAATATATGTTTTGGCATTAACTTGTTAAATGAATCTATCGGTATCAATAATGTTACAGCCTCGATCATCACTTCAATTATAACTTAACCCTTCTCAATGTTTTCTATCCACTTAGAATACATCTTTAATTTATACACTTTATCATAACAACTTGTGACGCGACCAAATATAGGTTAAGACGTAAGCAAATAAAAATAATTGTACTGCCACTTCACAATTTAGCTCCCACACTTAAGCAACGTTGTGACATATATGGTCAATTCAAAAACGGATACTAGTACAAATTCATCTTTTTAAGACGGTTAAAATGGATTTAACCGTCTCAAAAGATGTCGCATCAAAAAATGTTTTTTCATATTATGCAATTTATATGACGGGTGAAAGAACCGCATAAAAAAAAGGAGGCATTTTATATGGCGGATAAACCGCCTTCAAAAATGATTTCTTTTTTTAGGCGACATCTTTTGATACGGTTAAATCCATTTTAACCGCAACTGACCTTCCCAGAAAAAGGCTTTCATACTCTGTTGAATCTTCTGTTTGTGTTCTTGCGCCTGCTTGCCCTTTTCAAATCCTATAGTGGGAATTGATATCAAAGCAATAACAAAAAAAAGTAAGGAAAACTACTTAAAACCTTTATTAGAATATTTGTGATACAGAAATACAATTCACGATCCCTATATGTATATATATATTTGCAACTTAATAACCTAACTTGTTTACCAAGCTATAAACACAATACCCTAACACCTAATTAAACCGACATGTTCTAATTAGGATTTGAAACCCATACCAACTTGTATGGGTAGCCCACTGCCTACACGCATGGGCTCGTGTTTTTATCGGACCAACAGTCAGCACACAATATTGCAATATAATGTCATACCTACCGCTTTTGTTAGTAAGATAAAACTTTAAGCTCCAAGTCCTACATTTTATGCAAACTATTACAAAGTCAAATACTCCGGTTAAAGATTAGATTGAAAGATAAATCAAAGCTTTGAAGCAAGTGGATCAAGAATGAGATTACGATATATCACAAATATTTAAAGCTTTTGTTTGTAGCAGTAAAGTAGTTCGAATCTTTCAGTACTTTCAAGGTAATCAATTGACAATTTGTTTGTCATTTTCTTTGTGTCTCTTTCACAGTGTGCAATTGTGTCTTGTTCTATATCACTTGTCTAAGTTAACAAGTGGTATCAGAGCCTCCATTGAAGATGTCGGATTTACAGCTTGTCGGTGGGTAACTTACCTTCTTTCGTCCGGTTAGGCTTGGTTGATTTTGTTAGAAAATAAAGTAGGTTTCGGGGGTTCATTGATTAGTACACCTGTTAAGAAGCTGAACAATCAAAACTACAAAACCTGGGCTATATGTATTATGTCGTATCTGCAAGGGCAGGACCCCTGGGAGGTCGTCGGCGGGTCAGAAGTGGTACAACCTGCTATAGAAAACGAGCAGGGGGTTTTGAGAAAGTGGAGGATCAAGGCTGGAAAAGCGATGTTCATCTTGAAGACGACAGTGGAGGATGAGATCCTTGAACACATCAAGGACTCGGTAAACCCGAAAGAAGCGTGGGATACGCTGGTGGAATTATTCTCAAAGAAGAACGACTCCAAGTTACAGTTACTTGAAAATGAACTTCTGTCAACCACTCAAAAAGAACTGTCCATCTCTCAGTATTTTCACAAGATCAAAACCTTGTACAGAGTGATCGGTGAGTTGGACACTCAAGCCAAGATCGGTGAGGCAAGGATGAAGAGACACAGTTTTGTGGCAGCCGTTCAGGGATGGCAAACTCAACCGTCTATGGCTGAATTCGAGAACCTGTTAGCCAGCCAAGAATCATTGGCCAAACAGTTTGCTAGGGTGCAGATCAAGCCTGAAAGTGAAGCCTTGTATGCTGAAAAGAAATTCAAATATAAACCAAGGAAGTCTGCGACTTCCCGAAAGGATTATGAAAACCACAAATCAGCAGATACCGAGCGCAAATGGCGACAACCAGAAAAGGGTGGAAGTAGAAGCGAGAAAAAGCCACGTCAGGGTGGAAAGAAATTTTCATTCAAGTGTTATAAGTGCGGGGAGAAAGGGCACATGGCAAGAAACTGTGACAAACCCCAAGAACAAGGTAACAGTGCGACGGCTGTTAATGAAGAACCTGCGTGGGATGCTGAAGCCCTAATGGCCTTGGTTGAGGAAGAAACAACGTTTGCCGTGTCAGCAGACTCCACCAAATCCAACAAGCTCGATGATTGGATAGTCGACTCCGGGTGCTCAAACCACATGATCGGAGAGAAGGAACGATTGTCTAACTCTAGGCAATATGGTGGAAGCCGGTTCGTAGTCATTGCTGACAACTCGAAACATCAGATTGCCCATATTGGAAACGTGAAGTTCTCGAACAAGAAGGATGAATCTGGGTTGGAACTAAAAGATGTCTATCACGTTCCGGGTATGAAAAAGAACTTGTTTTCAGTACCTCAAATCACATCAACAGGTAAGTATGTCGTTTTTGGCCCTAATGATGTGAAGATATATGATGAATTTGTGACACCTTCGAAGGCAGTCTTGTGTGGGCATCGACGCGACACGGTCTATGTACTATCTGCTGAAACTGCGTATGTTGAGAAAACTAAGGGCACTCAAAATGCAGATTTATGGCACTCAAGGCTGGGGCATGTAGCATATGATAAGCTGAGCATGATGATGCACAAAGAACTTGTTGCTGGTTTGCCAAAGTTAGAGATTAAAAAGGATACGATCTGCTCAGGATGCCAATTTGGTAAATTTCACCAGCAGCCATTTCATCCCTCAAGTTACAAGTCGAAAGTACCCCTGGAGCTTGTTCATACTGATGTGTTTGGGCCCGTGAAACAAGCATCACTTTCGGGAATGAGGTATATGATTACGTTTATTGACGAATTTGTTTGGGTTCATTTATGAAGGAGAAGGCAGAAGCACTTACCAAGTTCAAAACCTTCTGCCTAGAATCAGAGAAAGTTACTAGGTATTCAGTAAAAGGGCTTTGCTCTGATAATGGGGGTGAGCACATACGTCTCACATGAATTCACTGCGTACCTGAATGAGAAGAAAATCCAAAGGCAGTTGACATGCCCTAATACACCACAGCAAAACTTGGTATCTGAAAGGAAAAACAGACACCTTGCGGAAATTTCAGGTAGCATGATTCACGATAAAAACGTCCAGGGACTGTTTTGGGCAGAAGCTATGCGATGTGCAGCATACGTAATCAACAGAATTCCTCAACAAGCACTAGGGTATGTGTCTCCTTACGAAAAATTATACAAAACAAAGCCTAATGTAAGCTTTCTACGTGTGTTCGGATGTGTGACAACTCACAAAATTCCGGTAATCATTCTCTACCGTTAAACATCTCATAACTGTTACATTAAAACCGTTAAACATTTCATACTTATTATATTAAAACCGTGAACTAAAATAATAACTAATCGAACAAACGCGCCTACGGCTTTAACCGAATAATACCGCGCGACTCGTCGACCCAAATCGGTTAACCCGCGACCGAAGCGAAACCATCGATGGTGACCACCTTCTCGGTCATCACTCGTCTCCCTCTCGATCGACGCATGCATGCATGCATGCATGCAAACCACGTCGACCACCATTACCTTGGATCTCATCCTCTCGACGGGAAACCATGAAGCTCTCGATCAAAGGTGAACCTCTCGATGAGGTTACCCCACCTCTCGACCATCTTTTTCATGCTCTCGATGAGCTACCCCCCTTCTCGATGCCCCTCTCGGTGACCCACAATCCCACGCACACACAAGCCTCTCGATGACCCACAGGCTCTCGGCTGGGCTCTCGATCACAGCTCTCGATGGCTGCCTTGTCTTTCTCAGCTGTCCAACCAACCCTCTCGATGACACCTCTCGGCAGCCCTTTTTTTTTTTATGCTCTCGATGGCCTCTCGGCCCTTCCCACCATTCTCTCGATCAATAAGCCTCAAAGTCAAACCAAACCCATTAAACTAATGCAACACCCATACCTCCGATCAAAGATTTTCCCACTTAACATTACCACAACCCATTTCCAATCACAATCATTCAAATCATCACTACCATTCTCTCCTTTCTTTCTCTCGGCAGAAATCATTATCATCATCCTCTCAATTTGTTCATCAAGTTCTTCAAATATCATTATCATACAACCTTCTCTTGGATCATAACAAAGCTACATTGAAGTTTCTTACGTGGATTTCGAAGAATCTCGCCTTCTCCCGACAAGTTTCACGTA